>PITA01003059.1:0-146615 GCA_004023965.1 Spilogale gracilis | reverse complement strand
AATCTCTTCCAGTCCAGTCCATGTTGCTACAAAAGTTGGGTATTCATCCTTTCTGATGGAGGCATAGTATTCCATTGTATATATGTACCACATCTTCTTTATCCATTCATCTGTTGATGGGCACCTTGTCTCTTTCCACAGTTTGGCGATTGTGACCATTGCTGCGATGAACATTGGGGTGCATATGGCCCTTCCTTTCACATCTTCTTTATCCATGCATATGATGGACCCTTGAGCCCTTTCCATAATTTGGCTACTGTAGATAATGCTACTATTAACATCAGGGATCATGTTTCCCTTTGAACTAGTATTTTAATTTTCTTTGGGTAAATACCCAGTAGGGAAATTGCTGGATCCTAGGGTAGTTCTACATTTAACTTTTTTGAGGAACCTCCATACTGTTTTTCAGAATGGCTGTACCAGTTTGCATTCCCACCAACAGTGCATGTTTCGCTTTCTCCACATCTTTGCCAATATCTGTTGTTTACTGTGTTGCTGATTTGAGCCATTCTGATAGGTGTGAGGTGCTTATAGGTGCTGAGCATCTTTTCATGTGTCTCTTGGCCATCTGGATGTCTCTTTAGAAAAATGTCTGTTCATGTCTCTGTCCATTTTTTAATTGGATTATTCATTTTTGGGGTGTAGAGTTATAAATTCCTTATATATTTTGGATGCTAACCCTATCAGATACGCATTTGCAAAGATTTTCTCCCACTCCATAAGTTGCCTTTCGGTTTTGTTGATTGTTTCTTTCAATGTGCAGAAGCTTTTTATTCTGATGTAGTCCCAAGAGTTTAGTGTTGCTTTTGTTTCCCTTGCCTCAAGAGACATATCTAGAAAGAAGTTGCTATGGCTGATGTCAAAGAGCTTACTGCCTATGTTCTCCTCTAGGATTTTTTTATGGTCTCAAACTATTCCAAAGCATAGCAAAGGAAGGAAAACTTCCAAATTCCTTCTGTG
Organism: Spilogale gracilis; assembly: GCA_004023965.1. NCBI lineage: Eukaryota > Metazoa > Chordata > Mammalia > Carnivora > Mephitidae > Spilogale > Spilogale gracilis. Next base: position 145,655 of record PITA01003059.1, on the reverse strand, counting down.
AGGCCAGCATTATCCCGATACCATAGCAGATAAAGACTCCAATAAAAAAGAGAACTGTAGCCCAACATCCCTGATGAACATAAATGCAAAAATTCTCAATAAAACACTAGCAACCTGAATTCAGGAATACCTTAAAACAATCATTCACCAGGGTCAAGTGGGATTTATTCCTGGGTTTCAAGGGTGGTTCAATATTAGCAAATCAATATGATACACCACATTAATAAAAGAAAGGGTAAGAGCCATATGATCCTCTCAATAGATGCAGGAAAACCATTTGACAAAGTACAATATCCATTCATGATAAAAACCCTCAACAAGGTAGGTTTAGAGGAAACATACCTCAATATAATAAATGCCCTGTATGACACCCCACAGCTGATATCATCTTCAATGGGGAAAAACTGAGAGCTTTTCCTCTATGGGCAGGAGCAAGACAGGGGTGCCTGCTCTCACCTCTTTTGTTGAACATACTAGTGGAAATCTTAGCCACAGCAGACAACAAAAAGGAATAAAAGGCATCCAAATTGGCAAGGAAGAAGTAAACCTTTCACTATGTGCAGATGACATGATACTCGATACAGAAAACCCTCAAGACTCTACCCCAAAACTGCTAGAACTGATACACAAATTCAGCAAAGTCCCAGGAGGCAAAATCAAGGTCCAGGAATCTATTGCATTTCGATACAGCAATAGTGAAGCACCAGAAAGAGAAATTAAGGAATTGACCCCATTTACAATTGTACCCAAACCATACAATACCTAGAGATAAGCCCAACCAAAGAGGTGAAAGACCTGTATCCTCATTAAATTTTGCACCTACCCCCTCATCTCACCTCTGTCTGCCTTGGCCCTCTGGTACTTGCCTTTCTGGCCCAGTGACTCATGTGGCCTCCAGCTGCCCTGGCTGACCCATTCTCTGCATAGTAGTGAGACAAGCTTTCTCAAAGGATCCTGTCACTCTTCTGAGTAACTTAGGATGAAATCCAAAATTCTTCCTATGGCCACTTAACATTGTTCACTTATCTCTCTGTTTCCCAAGCTCGGGGAATTCTGCCTTTTTTAGCCCTCAAAGCATACTAAGTTACTTCCCACCTGAGGTTCCATTTGCTGTATCCCTGACCTGAAGCACACTTTCCTGGACGTGCCCTTCTCTCCTTAGTAACTTCTACACACCCGTGTGTCTTAGCACACTTTCCTGGACGTGCCCTTCTCTCCTTAGTAACTTGTACACACCCGTGTTTCTTCAGAAACACCCTTCCTCGCACTCAACTGAGTTAGGTGCCTCTCCTCTATGGTGTTTTGCACCTAGAGCTTTTATTTTATGGCACTTGGCCAGATGGTCATTGATTCATTATATGATCGTTTATATTGTCTATACACCCCATGAGTGCAAGGATTCACTCTTTTCTTTGACCACGTGTTCTCAGCTTCTGGTTTTTTTAAAAAAAATTGTAGGGGCACATGGGGGGCTCAGTAGGTTAAATATCTGCCTTTGGCTTAGGTCATGATCCCAGGATGGCGGGGATTGAGCAGCGCACTGGGCTTCCTGCTCCAGGCAGAGTCTGCTTCTCCCTCCGCCCGCTGCTCTCCTGCTCACACCCACTCTCTCTCTCTGCATGCTCTCTTTCTAAAATAAATAAAATCTTAAAAAACAAAATAAAATGATTTTTAAAAGCTGTGCTCATGACACTTGTTAAAGATGAAGAGGCAAACCTTTTTCAGGGGGACTAGTACAGTGAGGTTTTGTGGTAGAGGAGGCATCAGGCTCAACTCTGAACATGAGAGCAGGTGAGGATTTACAGCCAAATAGCAGGGAGAGGGGCAGTGGGTGGAGCATTGGTTAAGAGGAGATACCAAGCTGAGGGATCATTGCTAGACTAACTCAACAAGGTTCTTGCTGAAGGCAGTCCAAGGTGGTAAAGCATCAAGGGCATGGGGATGAGGAATTCGACAGAGTTTTACACTGACTCAGCAGGATTCTTATCTGCCCAGGACAGAGCCCAAGGCTGGGGCTTGAGGACTTAGCAGGCAGGCCTGACGAGGTCTCGAACATGATCACACCTAGCACAATGCCCAGCACATGGGAGGGGGTTGGTATATGTATGTAAAGTGAATTAAGTGGTTGAGAATCTGTTGGTATAGGAAAGAGTGTGATTCACAAACAAAGCTGCCCACTCTGATCTTACCCCTAACATGAGCTCACAGTCAAGCTCTTCTAGAAAATTGAAAAATGGATTTAATAATTTAAATTCATCCTTAACTGTATCTGAAGTTGAATTTTCTTTGAGTTCATTTTGCTATATAGCGAAATAAAGGGCCTTGAGAAAGTATCTTTCCCACAATAGAAACATAATTCTCTAAGTGATCTTTAAAAAGCCTAGCTATAGGTTCAGAAAGCAGTGTTTCCTTGTAGAATAATATTATTTATGCCGTGTTCCAAACCAGACATTTTCCTTCTTGAGAGCCAATAAAAATGGATGAAAGCATCCAGTGGAGACCTGAAATATTAGCAGTTGTTCTGTTAGTCACTTAAACATTCTAGTCATCCTCAGTGCCAGTTGCTTTGCCCAGTAAACAAGAAAGTAATTCCTCTTCCTACTTAAAATTATGGCTACAAATTTTAAAGTCATTTCACGGTGTGTGGACAATCAAGTTATTCTGTAAACGTATTACTATAAAGACACAGGGGGCCTTAAGCTAATTCTCTAAACAGAGCACGTTAGATCAGTCTCTGGATATTTTTTGTTTCATTTTGCTTCTGGCTCCTATTTCAAGCCTTAAAAGGCTCTGGGTCATGCTGCCTGGGTACAACTTATGGCTACTAAAATCAATGGAGGGTCAATTGATTTACTTTGCCTTTAAGTAGATAATATGGGAAGTGACCTTCTGTGAATCAAAATGCGATTCCCTCAAAGACTTTGGTCTTCCTGCAAAAGTAAAAAGATTGTTTTGGAAAGAGAGCTTTTTATTGCTTTCACGTACAGAAAACTCAACAGCGTACATGTAGTCCAGTTTGGCGGCCAGTTGTTTAGCCTTGGCTTATTCGCTTGGCAATGCAGGCCCCAGACTTTGGCCCCAGGACGCTGTGCCCCCCCAGTGATGGTGGGTCTCATCCTATCTATCATTGTCGTTGGTCCCAACAGTTTCCACCGGCTTCTCTGAGCTCTTTTGTCTTCCGAGGTAACCTGTGTGAAGACAACCATGGTGTAGGTCTTCCTGGGGAGCAGAGCCACCAGCCCGGACTTCCCCTTGATAAGGCAGTAGGGCACCCCCTACCTTGCAACCCAGGGCAGGCGGGAGGACAACCTGCTCAGTGGGGTCAGTGTTATGTGCAACCACTACCAGCTGAGTGGCCTAAGCCTTCCGTTTTCCACTGAAGGGGTAGCGGGATTAACCTCCCTCGAGGGACAGGCAGCCTCTTAGCGGGGACAGCCCCCTCGGACCACAGCTTTCTTTTCAGCCCCAAAGCCACCTGCCTCTGCTTCTTCTCTTGGTTTGTCTCTGGTCTGTAGCAGTCGAGTAGCTGAATGAACAGGCTCATTGCAAAAGACATTTACGGAGGACAGCCCTTTGCCACGGCAGGGTCACCTATCAAAGAGGGCGACGTCCTTCTCAAAGCTGGACGCCGGCTGGGAGCCAAATTTCTTGGGTATTTTCTCCAACGAAGGACTGGTCACCTTCTTGGCCTGATTCTTCCCAACAGTGGGGGGGGGGGGCGCGAGTCCACGTTCTTCCCCTTTGCCTTCTTTCCTTTCGGCATCTTGGATGGCTGGAAGAGAGAGAGAGCACCAAAAATGAAAAGATTTCAGGATCTTGCAGTCAGCACTGTCTAATTCTCAAACATAGCAACTGTTCTCAGCCTTACCCTAGTGTACTTGCCATTTTCTTTTTCCTTTGTTCTGATTTTATGATTTTTTTTCCCTTTTATTGAGCTCTTTCTTTGGTTGAAGAATGCCATGGTGGCTCAGTTGGTTAAGCTTCTGCCTTTGTCTCAGGTTCTGATCCCAGGGTCCTGGGATCGAGCCCTGTGATGGGCTCCCTGCTCAATGGAGAGTCTGTTTTTCCCTCTTCCCTGGACCTCCCCACTTGTGCTCTCTCTCTCTCTCTCTCTCTACCTCTCTCTTTCTCAAATAAATAAGTAAAAATCTAAAAAAAAATTTTAAATGCCTTGTTTGTTTTTGTTTTTGGAAATGAGTTAAATTTAATAACACTCAATATATAAAACAATGCTAAATTTATTTTATAGTTACAGTAAGACACTATGTAAATTTTAAAAACACAGAATGATAGTAAGTAATGCTTGTGGAAGTAGTCATATAAAGTAAAGGTACAAAACACATGTGGGAGTGACACCCCCAACCTCAAGATAGCAGAGACTTCCAAGAAAAGGAAAAAAAAAGAGAGGAAGCGTTGATGGTCGTGATTTAGCTTAAAATTTATCACATTTTAATGCATCACACAAAGTGAGATTTGCACAACTGCAAGCAAATACAGCTAGTGGCTCACTCCCAGAACTCAATCTGGAAATGCTCCAGAGTGAAAATGAAATTGATGGACCTGACTAATTAAAGACTGTCAGAAACCCCTGGGACGCCTCAAGTGGGTAGGTATGCATGGGAACTGCACGTCAGATGAAAGGAGGATGGGAGGAAGCCACAGCAAACCAGAGGCAGAAGGAGATCTCTTATCCGTGTTTTCTCCTCTCCCCAGACCAGCCCAAGCCTGTCAGTCCAAGTCCCCACATGCCAGAGGAAAACCTGAGGGACAGCCTAGTGCTGGAGCTGGAGATGGGTGGTTCATAAGTAGAGCTAGAGCCTGGGACGTGTGGGAGAACAAACTGCAACAAATCCTGGTGGCCACCTGAGGGAGGTGACAACCCTCTGGTAACATGAGCTCACAGTGAAATATAGAGTGCCTGGAATTTAGCTGGAAAATCAACATAAGGCAAGGCACAATTAATTGATTTCACTTCTATGTAGAATCTAAAGAAACAAAGTGAATGAAGGAACAAACAGAAACAGGTTCATAAATTGTTGGGGAAGGTCATTGAAAGGTCATGACAGCCAGTTGACCTGTGAGGTGAGCCTCCCGACCCCAGAGGCTTCTCACCCCTCCTTTCCTGCTCCCAGAGGCTGCTCCCAGCACATGGGCTTGAGGTAGTGATGCCGTGTAGAGAACACCTACATGAGTTACATGACTAAACCCGGTTAAGGCCTCTTTACTTTTAGCATTTGGTGGGCAGTTTCGGGGATCCATTTGTCTTGCTGTTGCTTGGGACAAGCCTCCTGCTTATGAAAACTGCTACCTACCAGCCCGGAGTGGCCTGCGTCTTTCCTCAGTCTCTCTCTGTTTCAGATGACACCAGGGAAGCTCTCAAGAGGACTGTGAACCAACACAAATACAGAGAACAACTTCTTGTCAAAGGGGAAGGGTGGAGGGTGGAGGGATGGCTGAAATAGGTGAGGGGATCAAATGGTACAAACTTCCAGTCATAGAATACATAAGTCACAGGGATAGAAAGTAGAGCACAGGGAATACGGTCAATAGTGTTGAAGCACTGTCATATGGCGACTCACCGCTCATATGGAAGTGTTGAATCACTGCTGTCCACCTGAAGCTGACATAGCATTGTTCGCGGACTCTAGTTCAATTTTTAAAAACGTAAGCAAAAGAAGTATTTTTCAGGAGGATATTGGTCATTCGAAGCAGTAACAAGGGATTATAAGAGAGAGGCAACTGCAAGTTATCATTACAATAAGAAACTCCACAAATGGATTGAATATCAGAATGGATACAGCCAAGGAATGAGCTACTAAACTGGAGAAAAACACGTCAAGGAATTCTCCCAGAAGACAACAAGCATGACAAAACAAAACAAAACAAAAAAACCCACCAAAACCAAAAAACAAAACAAACTATAAAAAGAAATGTTAAGAAGGAAGGAGGATAGGAGAAGCTTCAGAAGAAGAGAATGCAATCAATGGAGGGAAGAATATATTTGAAGAAGTCATAACTGAGAATCTCCTATAATTAAACAAAGAAGGAAGACTACAGATTGAAAGGGTTTAGAAAATGTCAACCAAAGAGATAAGAAAAGACCACACTTTGTTATAATACAACCTAGTTTAAGACCATCAAAACCAAAGATTCCTGACACAAAGCAACAACAGTCAAGTTGCTACTAGATTTTTCAGCAACATTAGAGGAGGCCAGGCTAATATTTTCACCATGTTCAAGAAGAAAATAATTTAGAATGTTTAGAAAGCATAGAATGTTTTCCTCTAGCTGCGTTTTTGTTTAAGTGAAATAAACATATTCTCAAGCATTCTATTGCCTCAGAAAGATTAACACAAAGACTCTCTTTGAAACCACCCTTGGAGGAAGTACTCTGGCAAAAGAAAATGCATCCAGAAGATACGAGATACATATAGGAAGCAAAGGTGAGTAAACCTGAATTTGGAGTTCACACACACGATTCGTATGTTCTTTTTTGCGTCTGGATTCTTTTGCCTAGCATAACATATTTGGGATTCAGCCATGTTATTGTACATGTCATCGGTGATACTTTCAATTATTCTAAATTTTAGGTATCAGAGAGAAGAGAGTCAAAAGGGCAGACAGCATAGATTTCAAAGACCTGAGCTGAAATTCTGACTCTTTTTAGTTGTGTGACTTCGTACAAATGTTTGCATAAATCTCTAAACCTCAACTTTCTTAACTTCAAATAACTATAAAGATACTCAGCTCATAAAGTTGCTGTCAAGATTGAGATAAAATAAGTGAGAACATGGTGCTAGACACATAATAGTTGTTCCAGGAAAAAAAAAAAATATTTGTTCCATCTTAATACAGCAGGCTAGTCACAGATATTGACTAATCACCCCTCCTTAACGACCAACCACAGAGGGCAGAAAAAGAAGGAGAAACCCTTTTTTGTTTTTTTCCTACTAAACAAACATGACAATAGAAACCTCATTTTCTCTCTTGGAATACAAGGTTTAAAGGGGATTATATGTTAGAATACATAATTTCAGATTGAACACAAACGAGCAAACAATTAAACATACTGAGCCAGTAGCAAGGTTGGGGGTGGGAGTGGGAGGGCACTCTTTTCTGGGTCTTGAACTTCAGGCTATGGATCCTAACATTTTCACTGTCTCTCCTCCAGGAGGATAAAATTAATTTGAAAGATTTAAAGATGGGCATTCCTGTTAGATTAAAATATTATGGTGTTCTTCAGCAAGATGCTATGACCCAAGCAAAAATCTTTTTTCATGAGAATAAAGCAGAAGCAACATATCTAGTGGCATTAAAATGAAACGGGAGACTGAAAAACCCCATCATTTTCCTGCCTATGTTTCAATCAGTTCAGGGACTTTCCTCCCATACACATTAATTATTCCAAGATGAAGAGAATTAAAAATGTAACAACCATTTCCAATTATCTGTGCTGTTCTTTAAGAACTATGGGGCGTGAACCGGGGTAAAGAGCTCATTCAGGAAGGAAGGCGGTCTTCAAATACATTGAACACGCGGACACTTTCAGGTGCACTAACACTTTGTTGGCGTCTGGATTGATTTGAGAGTTGAAATAACCATTTAGCGGAAGCATTTCTACATTGGTAATTCTTGACTTGGACATTTTACAGTGAAAAAAAATACTCAAGCAATCAATTTTCTTCCCGTGGTAAATTTCACATGAATAGAAAGAGATAATACAAGTTGGTCTTTTTTCTAATACTTCCGAGTAGGGTTGACCTTATAGAAATTTAATTATAAAATGCGTATGTGGAGCTTGATGAATCTATTAGGAGGTTGTAGCACAGACAGAAGATTTGGAAGTCATTTCTCTCAAATAAGAACTACAAAGTTAAGAAAAATACATACGTCATTGCCTAAAAGAATACTTTACATCTTTGTGGTGTTTTTTAGATTTCATATATATTTCTTCATTTATCTATAAAAAATCGTATAAAATAGGTAGAGTGAGGGTTATGATCTCCACTTCATAGGACTGAGAGTTCTTAGAAGACTAATGTTAGAAGTGACGATGCTAGGGCTCCTGGGTGGCTCAGCCATTAGGCGTCTGCCTTCGGCTCAGGTCCTACTTGTGCCACTCCCAGCTTCCCACAACTCTGATCTCAGGGAATGGTTAAATTAAAGTTTGGCATGTGACCCAAACTGGGTCCTCAGCTTTTTCAAATAGAGCAAATGAAGAAGATTGGTCCTGGTCTTTTTGTACTGTGGATGCTGGGAAGAAGTAGTATTGGGGCTGAGCCAATATGGCTCATAGAGGAAGCCCACCTACAGAGGGAGGGAGAGAAAACCACATGCAGAGCAGGGCTGAGGCAGGAGAGGAACAAGAGAGTCTGAGTCTGTCTGCATTCAGTCATACTGAATTCCTCCTTATGGGAATCAGTTCAACTTCCTGGTTTGAATTAACCTGGTTTGAATCTCTGGATTCAATTCTGGATGAATTTTTGGATTAACCTGATATGAATTTCTGCCTTAACAAGTTATCTCCAAATGCTTCTTAAATGATAAAAGGCCCATATAAGTTTGAGGCAGTGATGACATCTAGGGAAAAGCATCACTTCTAAAAGATTTTTATTTATTTACTTGACAGAGAGAAACACAGCTAGAGAGGGAACACAAGCAGGGGGAGTGAGAGAGGGAGAAGCAGGCTTCCCGCAGAGCAGGGAGCCTGACGCGGGCTATTCCCAGGTCATGGTTCCGATCATGAAATCATGATGGCTTAACTGAGCCACCCAGGAGCCCCTAAAATGAATTTGTAAAACAGTATCTCATGGTACAAAATGTTCACCATATATTTTTATATTAAAACAGAGAATTTACAAATGGTAAAGGAAGTAATTCCATGTCAGTAAATATTATGTATTTAGGTGACTTTTTTTTTTTTAAGATTTTATTTATTTGACAGAGAGAAACATAGCCAGAGAGGGAACACAAGCAGGGGGAGTGAGAGAGGGAGAAATAGGCTTCCCACGGAGCAGGTAACCTGATGTGGGACTCGATCCCGGGTCTCCGGGATCATGACCTGAGCCGAAGGCAGTGGCTCAACCAACTGAGCCACCCAGGTGCCCCTAGGTGACTTATGTTTAACAATTGAAGGGTACAACAGATATCCCCAGCTAAGGACAAATGCTTCACGAGCTCACCAACCTTGTTCATTCCCGAGTCTGTTCTTTTTAAACCTCAATTACTTTAATTCAAAATGGAACTAACCAGATGTACCTTATTGCAAAAACTGTACACTTGAAGTGAGATAGTGCATGACCAGTGCTTAGAATAGTGGTATGCAGCTTGTAAGTTCTCAATATATAGGAGAGAAAAATTGACACACCCTCAGAGGTCAACCATGGGGCTTCTGCGGTTTTCATTATGTTTTTTTGTTTTCTATAAATTCTTCATAATTCACGTTTTGAGACAAACACAAAGATAAAAGTAGTTTTATAAAATCTTCTGAAAATGTGAAGAACATTGTAAAAAGACTGGTGGGAAAGAACCAGCATGAAAATTGTAGTGGTCTTTGGAATGTGAATGTCTAGCATTTTTTTTGTGTATTTTTGTCCATTTTCAAAAATCTGTTTTAATAATTTATTTTATTTTATTTTTCAGTGTTCCAAGATTCATTGTTTATGCACCACACCCAGTTCTCCATGCTATCCGTGCCCTCCTTAATACCCACCAGCAGAAAACTTTTTTTAAAAGAAATATGTATTTCTTTGTTAGTTTCCTATTCTACAACTTCTTTGTTTTATCCTCACCACCCTTTCATCTTCCAAGGTAAGGGGCGGGGAATACAAATATGAAGTAATGGAAACCATCTTCTTTGCCAGCAAAGAGATTCTGTCCCACCGTCTGCACTTTTCTTCAAGCATGACAAAGTCATAATAACTGTGGATTTGTTTTGAATTCCCAAATTGGATGTGCCATTTGGTACGTTGTCTGAAGCATGGTGTGGCTGCGGGACTTAACATCTTAATTTAAGACTTGCCGGAAAGTCAGAAATGAATTCTCTCGGGAGTCAAGACCCCTTTCGGCATGACACACACAAGTACGATGTTCAGAGCACCATGTCCTCATAAAGACTGATTATTCTTTTGTCTGTTTTTCCATTGGCTCTGTAATGTGACAAGGATCCAGACACTTTTGCACACTATTGTTTCCACAGCTCAGGAAGAAAAGAGTTTGCTGTCATTATTACATTCAAATGTGTACATTCAACTTATTATTATTTTATCAGGTAGATTTTCTTCTGTAAGACAATCTGCTTTCACTTACCTCCAAAGGACTGATTTTTTTTAAAAATATTTTTTTACTTATCTGAGAGAGAGAGAACAGAGCTAGAGAGAGAGCACGAAGAGGGACAGAGCGAGAGGAGAAGCAGAAGCAGACTCCCTCCTGAGCAGGGAGCCCGATATAGGGCTCCATCCCAGGATCCTGGGATCATGACCTGAGCCAAAGGTGGGTGCTTAGCCAACTGAGCCTTCAGGGGCCCCCTTTTCTAAAGATATTTATTTATTTATTTATTTATTTATTTATTTATTTATTTATTTATGAGTGCGCACAAGTGGTGGGGGATGGGCAAAGGGAGAAGCAGATTCCCTGCTGAGCAGGGAGCCCAACTTGGGGCTTGATTCCAGGAGCCTGAGACCATGACCTGAGCCAAAGGCAGACACGTAAACAACTGAGCCACCCAGGCACCCCTCCAGGGCTCTAATTTTTAATTTGTTCTTCTTAGAGAAAATTATAAAAGTTATTCCTCCAAAAATACAAAGAAATATCTATGCCTATACCATATTAAGATTGCAACAGAGGAATAAAGAAAAATTTGGTTGTGCTCTAAGTGTCCTAATGTTCTTGTTGCCAAATAAAGTGAATGGCTGGAGGCCAATGTAACTCTATCTTATTCATTTAAAAATGTTGTTTTGATTCTTATTAGCTTGAGAGCCACAAGTATTCACCTACTTTTAATTTTATGTTGGGTTTCTCTGCATAAAAATAGGAAGACAGCCTAGAGAAAACCAAAATAGATCCAAACAAAACCCACTAGCAACCAGTATGGAATCCATGAACATGTTGTTTCTTTCTGCTGGCCTTGCTTTCTCTCTCATGATCCGAAAACGGACTAAATGACTCCATAGGAAAAACAGGCATTGCCCAGTAGTAGGTATAAAAGTGATTTTTAATTTTACAGGTGATCTACCATCCCCCAAAAATGGAGTAAAGATCTGGGTTGAAGGGAATTTTCCCAGCTTGATTGGTTCAGATTACTTCCAGTGGACGACTTCTGGCCCCAATGCCTCCGTCAGCTCCCAACTGCACAGCACAGGGTGGGTAGGAGATAACACGTTATTTTGATGTAGTTTGAGCCTCTAAAGAAATCTTTAAAGAGTACAGTAGCTCAGCATAAAAAACATAGGTATTAGAAAGACATCAGCTCAGTATTAATAAATATGGTAATGTGAGAGACAAGATGAATAAGCTCTAGAAATCTGTACAGCATTGTACCTGCAGCCAACAATAATGTATTGTACACTTACAAGGGTGTTGAAAGAGCGGTTCTTGCCTTAAGTGTTCTTTCCACAAGGAAAGAAAGAAAAAAGAGGAAAGAAGAAAGAAAGATAGAAAGACAGAGAAAAGAAAGAAAGAAAAAGGAAGGACAGAAGGAAAAGAAAAAGAAGGAAAGAAGGAAGGAAGGAAGGAAGGAAGGAAGGAAGGAAGGAAGGAAGGAAAGAAGGAAGGAAGGAAGGAAGGAAGGAGGAAGGGGGAGGGAAGAAACCGAATGAATGGTTGCAGAGATCTGATTTAGTCTCAGGTCTGCAACTTAGAGCTCAGGGATCTCAGGATAATATTTATCTTCACATACTTCCGTCTTCATTACATTGTTGGGGGATTAAATAAGATAGCAAGGGTGTAAAGCACTTAGTAAACAAAATATATAAGCTCTCCATAACAACCTCACTTTCAGATGATGGTCATGTTATCCTCCAGCTTCATAAACACTGCAAGAAAAAGTAATGTCAGCCAAGACACAAAAATATCTTCTCTAGCTGGTGCCTTATTTCTTTAGACTTTGGCAAACGTTCTCATGCTAGAGAGGGCGTGGCACCAAGACTACTGGAAGAGCTAAATGACAGGAACAAAGGGAAAGCTTTCCCCCCAGAACAAAAGACGATCCTCACTGAAGTTGGAATTGTACCCTCGCTACAAATCAGCTCAAACAAAGGAAGGTTATTTGTTGTGTGCCACTTGCCAAGAATAAAAAGGAAATCTAGGACTTGGAAAATAAGAAACATGTTCACATTCTTTTCACTTTAAAACTGTGGCTCATCTACATTTGCATATCCTATAACAAACATCCCTTTCACTTATCTTGGGAAAAGATTCATTTGCCCGTGAAAGATGATTATTCTTAGAACTTCTGGCTCTACTAGGCCCAAGGAAGTCTGCAAGTTCTACAGGAACCTATCTTCTTCTTTATGCATTCCCTTCCCTCACTTTGTGGCTTGAGAGCTTCTGAGGTCACTGGTCCACACTGAGCACGCCTCCGAAATGTAAGCCACGGAGCTGTTCTGTCCTGTTTTGAATTCATAGCCCGTTGCACTGCAGCAAGCAACAAGCTCATGTTTAGGAAAGGAAATGAGCAAACACAAATATCCTGGCTTCCTTCTGAGTCGGAGAGTTGAACAGGGCAGCCAGCTCAGCCAGCAAAGTTCAGTCTTCGGTAGCCTGAGAACTTGGCTTCCATCGCTTACACTGCGGCATATATATCAGAGTGGGAAACAGATGACATGACATCTGCAATGCATAAAGAAAGAGATTGTAGCCATCCACTTCACAAACTAGCAATCCCAGAAGCAACTTCTAGGAACAGGGAAAGAAAATGCATGCCTAAGGTGTTGCTAATGTTTGAGGCTGGTGCACAGCTGGGGGTTTGCTCTTATTATTTGCACGTTTGCATGACACGTAAGGAAAGATAAGGCAACATCAGTGGAGGCAGATAGTTTAGGAGTCAAAATTGAATAGAGCTGTGATCTAAGATTTAAATGTCTATGAACCAAGCAGATGACCAGACTACATAAAGCGGACCCAGTATGAGCATTTCCGATGGTTTGGTTCATAAGGGTGCTGCTTTAGGTTCATTCTTTGATGGAGGTACGAAAGAAGTGTTTTGTGATTCCCCTTTTCAATGGAATTCATTAATAATATAATCCCCAGACACAATTTTTAAGAAATTAATTGTGTTAGGGCATCTGGGTGGTGTTGGACTCTTGATTTCAGCTCGGGTCATGATCTCAAGGTGATGAGATCAAGTCCCACATTTGGCTCTGTGCTCAGCATGGAGTCGGCTTGGAGATTCTCTCTTCCTTTCCCTTTAACTCCTCCCACTCATACTTTCTTTCTGTAAAATAAATAATCTTTATTTTTTTCCTTTTTTTATATTATGTTAATCACCATACAGTACATCATTTGTTTTTGATGTCGGGTTCCATGATTCATTGTTTGCATATAACACCCAGTGCTCCATGTAATCTGTGCCCTCCTTAATACCCATCACCAGGCCAACCCATCCCTCTTCTTCCCTCTGCTCTGAAACCCTCAGTTTTATTCCCAGAGTCCACAGTCTCTCATGGTTTGTCTCCCACTCTGATTTCCTTCCCTTCATTTTTCCCTTCCTTCTCCTAATGTCCTCCATGCTATTCCTTATATTCCACAAATAACTGAAGCCACATGATAATTGTCTTTCTCTGATTGACTTATTTCACTTAGCATAATCTCCTCCAGTTCCACTCATGGTGATGCAAAAGTTGGGTATTCATCCTTTCTGATGGGTGAGTAATATTCCATTATATATATGGACCACATCTTTATCCATTTGTCTGTTGAAGGGCATCTTGGCTCCTTCCACAGTTTGGCTATTGTGGCCATTGCTGCTATGAACACTGGGGTGCATGTGGGCCTTCTTTTCACTACATCTATATGCTTGGGGTAAATACCCGGTAGGGCAATTGCTGGGTCATAAGGTAGCTCTTTTTAACTTTTTGAAGAACCTCTGCACTGTTTTCCAAAGTGGCTGTACCAACTTGCATTCCCACCAACAGTGTGAGAGGGTTCTCCTTTCTCCACATCCTCTCCAATATTTATCCTTTCTTGCCTTGTCAATTTTTGCCATTCTTACCGGTGTAAGGTGGTATCTCAGTGTGGTTTTGATTTGAATTTCCCTGATAGCTAATGATGTTGAACACTTTTTCATGTGTCTGTTAGCCATTTCTATGTCTTCTATGGAGAAGTGCCTCTTCATGTCTTCTGCCCATTTTTTGACATGATCATCTTTTTTGGGGGTGTTGAGTTTGAGGAGTTCTTTATAGATCTTGGATATCAACCCTTTGTCTGTAGTGTCGTTTGTGAACATCTTCTCCCATTTCGTGGGTTGCCTCATTGTTTTGTTGACTATTTCCTTTGCTCTGCAGAAGCTTTTTATCTTGATGAAGTCCCAAAAGTTCATTTTTGCTTTTGTTTCCCTTGCCTTTGGAGATGTGTCATGGAAGAAGTTGCTGTGGGTGATATTGAAGAGATTACTGCTTATGTTCTTCTCTAAGATTTTGATGGGTTCCTGTCTCACGTTGAAGTCTTTCATCCATTTTGAGTTTATCTTTGTGTGTGGTGTAAGAGAGAGGTCAAGTTTCATTCTTCTTTATATAGCTGTCCAATTTTCCCAACACCATTTGTTGAAGAGACTGTCTTTTTTCCACTGGACATTCTTTCCTGCTTTGTTCAAGATGAGTTGACCGTAGAGTTGAGGGTCCATTTCTGGACTCTATTCTGTTCCATTGACCTATGTGTCTGTTTTTGTGCCAGTACACGTTGTCCCTTTCCCTCTGCCCCTCCCACTCATACTCCCTCTCTCTAAAATAAAAGATCTTTAAAAAAATTAATCATGTCTTAACTCAAATATGAAAATTCTGTAATTTTTAACTAGTTATAAAATATAGATTTCAACATAGAAATGTTCAGACTCAGCTACTCTAGCTGCTCTAACAGTATGATTGGCTTGCAGGTCCACAAACCACTGTGAATGTAATGCTAGACATGCAGACCAACACAGCAGGTTGCACTAAAGGGAAACGTGAAGAAGGCTAAATATCTTCGGCTCACAGTTTCGACAATCTGGAAATTTCCATGTAAAATACATTTCATGTTTCTAAGTAAACTAAAGTCAACTTCTAGACTTGAATAATTATAAACAACCCTAAGAATGTCCAGGGATGCATTGAAAAAGTTTCATAGCTTACAGGGAAAACATCCACTGGGCCCTGCCTTGCAGGCCTAATGTCGCCACTAAGTGCCAGTGGCACCTCTAATCTCTATGACAACCAAAAATACCTCACTGAGCTCCCAGTACACTTTCCAGGGTGGGCAATATTGTCTTCATTAAGTACTGCAGACAGAGTGTTTGCTTTCACACCCCCATTCAGATGGTGAAGCCCTAATTTCCAATGTAATGATGTTTGGGAGGTAATTAGTTTGTGAAGGTGAAGCGTTGATGAAGGGAACAGTGTCCTTATCATAAGAGACAGGAGACTGGTCTCCTCTTTCTTAACTATGAGGATACAGCAAGAAGGTAGCCTTCTGCAAACCACAAAGAGGGCTCTCATCAGACACCAAATTCACCAGCACCTTGATTTTGGGCTTTCCAGCCTCTTGGATTGTGAGAAATAAGTGATTGTTGTTTAAGCCATCAGTCTACAGTATTTTATTACAGCAGCCTGAGCTGCCCAGGACCTTGAGAATAATGGGGACAGACTGTTTCTTGTGTTTCTTCCTCTCTTTAACATGTAATAAGTCTATAGTTGTGACTGCAATGTATAGGAAACTAGAAGTACACGTTCTTGGTGAATTCAGGTCTAGGTGCCTAGGAATAGCATCTCCAGGCAAGGAAAGAGATTGTGAGATTCCAGGTCTCTGAAGACAAGACACATGTGGGATGCAGATGATAAGATCAGTCATGGGGGATGGGGATGGGGGGCACAGGGTGAGAACTGAGAGCTGCCAGCTCTTAGGAGTCTGGAGAAGCTCTGGGTTTTCCTGAGGCAGACACCACATTTCTTCTTAGGATTGGCTGTAGAATGTTAAATGAGAGTGAAAAATGAGTGAGCTCTAAGCTCTCTAAAGGTCTTGATGGCATTAGACTGGCCAATACCCAAAGGCGACAAGAAAGGAACTGACTTAAGACTCAGTGAAAAGTACCACTTTTATCGACTTCTTTATAAAAATACTACCAAGAGAACTTAAAAATGAAGGGCCCAACAATTATTTCATTCTACCCCCTTTTTGGCAAATAATTCTTTCATCAAGAGTCCCTACTTATCAATTGCTGATTACAAACAATGGAAAGTTTCAGGTGCAATGACTTGAGGCCACATCTGGATCAACTCATCTCGAAATTGCTGTTTGTACACTGCCCCCCACCACCATTCCTTCATGTGTGTGATGGTTAACATGTTTTAAAAATACATTACCCAAATTGTGCATGCTCAACAGCATGTGATTACATGAATAATCTTGTCCCTCCACCACCAGCTCCCTCACTCCCTCTTCCTTCCTGGCAGTCAGCCCTCCTCCCTCTTTAGAGTTTATCCCAAAAGTCTTCATCATCTGTATATGGAGTCAGGGCCTCATGACATAGATGCAAATGAAGGAGTGTGATTTAAAGACAGGAAGGATCCAATTAGGAAGGAGAGGTAGCACACACAAGACAGAAGGTGTATTCTTTAGTGTTAGGTTTCTGAGAAATTATGGGAGAATCCCCGAGTGGGAGAAGGGGTTATCAGGCTTCCCCTACTTCCTCTTTTCTCCTCCCCAATCACTTACAAGTCCAACTAGTCATGCTCCTCTGTCCCCAGTTTCCCCAACTGCAAAATGGTGATAAAATGCTATTTTCCTTCCTCCCCCCATTTCCCTCCTTCCTTCTCAGGTCTAAACATATAGAATATTTGGACCTAAGTTGGCCATTATCTATTTTATCTTTTTAGTTTTCAGCAGTGCCAAGAGAGTTCCTAATCTGTTTTGTAATGATACTAGGCTAGATTGAAATCATTAAAAAAACTTATTGTTCTCGTTAAATAATTGGGAATGCAATATTCTCCTTAACTTGTGTGAGATAGATTCCATTACAGTGGATTTAGTCTATTATAATTGGACTCATAATGTCCAGGCTTTTAAAACAAAATATTAAGCAAGATCAAATAGAAGACACAAAGTAGCACTTTCCAAACCCTCAGTTCCCCGGCCCCCCACCCTGAATGCCAAAGATTGGTGACTCCCCAGCAGATATGATAGAATGAGTCTTTCATAGTCATCTCAAGAGTCTGTCTCCAGCAATCATGCGTCCTGAGGCGACCCTGTAGAGCAAGGTTGAGTCTCACGGGGTGTGTGATGACCAGACACATTCTTTGCCTTAGCCCAGGTTTTCTGCCTTGGTATGGAAGCTTCATACTCTGATAGATGAGTTTTCAGCCCACATAGGTTATTGTGCAATTCCTGATTCAAGTGTGTCTATTAAAAGCCTCTATTACACATTCATTTTGGCAGGAGATCTCCGGGTTTTTGCTGAGTCTGACAGGGACGTCCCGGCACTGGTATGCAGGCTGCAGATGAACTTGTCAAGGGGCGACCTGGGCTGGCTTTGGATCTTCTGTCCCGCACTGCCATGCCCAGCTCACCCCACCAGAATAAATGTCTCCTGCCTCAGAGGCTAGTGCTGTGTTGTAAAGCAATCCGCTCTCATTTGCATCTTCTTTCATTTTTCTTCTTTTGAGTAAGCCAATTTTCAATTAACTTCAACCAACCCATACTGGATACTAATAAATGTAAGGTATTGTTGTAGGTACTGCAAGGAATATAAAGTTCCATTGACTAGGCTTATGTCCCTCAAGGGCAGAGACTTCTTATTATCCCAGTATTCTGGCACAAAGCAGGGCCTTCATAAATATAACTTAAACCAAACAGAATGAATGTCTCAGCTGCCATCTTTAGATACTCATTATCAGATAAAAGAGGATAAGGCAAATGCAAAAAATTAATTAAAATCAAGGAAGAATGTACTAAGCCCATAATACAGAGGCAAAGGGTTGTGAAGAATAACAATGGAACAATCACATATTTTAGGGGTTAATTGAAAGGAACTTCATAGAGGAGATAATAATTAATATTGGCCCATGACAAATGGTGGTGACAGGTGGAAAAATGGAGCTAAAAATCAGACAAAGAACAATCAGGATGGAAGGAATAATATGAAAGAAGTTACTGGGGCTTTGGGAGATGTGGAAGATCAAACGTATTAGGTGACATTACGTAGTGATTACACATACAGGCTCTGAGTTCCAGTCCCTGCGCTGCCACTTACTAACTGAGCAGCTATGGTCCGGTTACTTGCGCTCCTCTGCGCTCTGGTTTCCGCAGCTGAAAGATGGAGATAGTAGTGTTCTTCTCCATGAGGCCCCTGAGAGGCTTAAATTGCTCTTACATTGTCTGGCAGAAAATGAGTACTCGATCAAGGTTATTTATCATTATGACTACAGGAGAAATTCGAACATGGGGTAAATGTGAGAAAGCTGCTTTCTGATTTCAACTATTCCATTACCTAGGAGTCTAAATTCGGGACGTTTGACTCAGTTAACAAAAATATATGTCCATCAGTTAGCCGCACGAGGACTCAGCTTTTTTCCTCTACTAAACAAGAAGTTTGGTAAGATTACCATTAAGTCCTTTCTAGCTCTAAAATTCTATGAGTGTGTTATCATACATCGATTTAAATGATAGCTATATATGGGAGAAACAAGAGGAAACAAAGATAGAAGGAGAATGCCAAGTTGCAAGAGGCTCTAAGGGCCGGGAAGAAGTCCATATGACAGGGGATGAAGAACTTTTATGTGGTTCTGAATAGAGAAGCAGTCTATTTCACTTCCAGTTTGAGAAGGGGATCTAAGGAACATAAAGCTGTTTATTAGAGACATCTCTCTCACTTCTGCAGCAAACCATCCTTGTGTACATGATTTAACCTGCGGAGGACATAGTTGACAATTTATTGCGTCAATAAATCGCTGCTAAATAAACAGGATAAAAAAAAGTCCTAGGATTTCATTTACACTGGCCATGAAGAAATCCAAATGTGAATTCTAACCATATCATGTGACCAGTCATATCTGCAGAGGGATCACGGGCATTAAATACACCATCACCTGTGATTTTAAGAAAAAGTGCTCCATGAGAACCATGACAATATCAGTGATATGCTGAATCGAAGTTTTCCAGATGGAGGTGATGAAATACTATTTTCCTCCATGTATTTAATCCAGGGATTTTAAGGAGGCCTATTTATTTATTTGAGAGACAGAGAGAGAGCAAAGGCAGGGACAGAGGGAGAGGGAGAGAACAAATCCTCAAGCAGACTCCCTGCCAAGTGGGGACCCTGCTGTGGGAAACCATTCCAAGGCCCCCAAATCATGACCTAAGCTGAAGTCAAGTCGGCTGCTTAATGGACTGAGCCACCTAGGTGCCCCTATTTATTTATTTACTTTTTAAATGGAATATTTCGTTTTTGATTTCATATGACCCCTTTCTTAGAGTTTAAGTTTTTCAGTGATCCCTACTTTAGCTACTTCCTTGACAAACTATTTCATTTAAAAAGGAATTGCATAAACAATGAATCTTGGAACACTGAAAAAATAAAATAAAATAAATTATTTTTTTTTAAAAAGGCATTGTACTTCTTGTCATTTGAACTTGTTACTTCTTGTATCCTGTCAACAAATATTCAGTGACTGCCTACTACACCCACCCTGCACTCTCCTAGGCTCTGTTAAACAACATAGACAAAGTCCATATCTTAGAGCTTAGAAATTAGCAGAGAGACTTGATCCTGAACAAGAAAACACACAACAGTAATATATATACTTTTTTTTGAGAGTGAATGAGTTTGCCAGTCTTTCCTAAGAACAGGTTTTTGGAAAGAGGATGAAGGGGCATGTAGAAATATACGGAGCTCCTGACCAGAGCAGCAGGCGTAGGAAGTGAGAGGTAACAAAGCCGGGAGATGGGGCATGTGGATGACACAGGGCAGCTCCTGTACTGTCTGGCCAAAGGGGCCTTAGCAAGCTGGAAGCAGACTCCAGGGACTGGGGTGTGTAAATCCAGACCTTAGTGATGGAGAGATGTCCCGGGCACATGCAGGCACCTGCTAGGAGCAGGTCACAGAGGTGAACCTGAAGTTCTTCAGAGACAGCACCTTCCTAGGCCTGGGAGTAAGCAGGAACTAGAAGCCATCTCTGGACAGGATGTGGAGGCCACATAGTGCTGATGAGAGCCAGTGCTGTGCCCTGGGTGACACTGGGCCCAGGATCTGCTGCACCTGCAGTGGGATGAGAAGATGCCAGGGCACACCTGCCCCCAGACACTGGGTGGGAAAGGAGCTGGCTGAGTCTCCCTTCAACACTCTTGACCCCAGGTCCAGAAAAGACTCTGAATAGCTAGAGGAATGTTGAAAAAGAAAACCAAATCTGGGGTCATCACAATGCCTGACTTTAAGGTATATTACAAACTGTGACCACCAAGACAGCATGGTACTGGCACAAAAACAGACATATAGATCAATGGAACAGAATAGAGAGGCCAGAAACAGATCCTCAAGTCTATGGTTAACTAATCTTGGAGAAAGCAGGAAAAAAACATCCAGTGGAAAAAGGACAGTCTCTTCAAGAAATGGTCCTGGCAAAATTGGATAGCCACATGCAGAAGAATGAAACTGGACCGTTCTCTTATACCATACACAAAGATAAAATCAAAGTGGATGAGAGATCTCAATGTGAGACAGGAATCCATCAAAATCCTAGAGAACACAGGAAGTAACCTCTTTGACCTCAGCCACAGCAAGTTCCTTCAAGACACGTCTCCAAAGGCAAGAGAAACAAAAGCAAAAATAAACTTTTGGGACTTCATCAAGATAAAAAGCTTCTGCAGAGCAAAGGAAACAGTCAACAAAACAAAGAATCAATCCCTGGAATGGGAGATGATATTCACAAATGACATATCGGATAAAGGGCTGGTATCCAATATCTATAAAGAACTCCTCAAACTCAACACCCAAAAAGCAAACAATCCTGTCAAGAAGTGTACAGAAGACATGAACTGACATTTTTCCAAAGAAGACATATAAACGGCCAATATGAAAAAATTCTCAACATCACTTGTCATCAGGGAAATACAAATGAAAACCACAATGCAATACCACCCTACACCAGTTAGAATGGCCAAAATTAACAAGTCAGGAAACAACAAATGTTGTCAAGGATATGGAGAAAGGGGAACCCTCCTACACTGTTGGTGGGAATGCAAGCTGTTTCAGCAACTCTGGAAAACAGTATGGAGTATCCTCAAGAAGTTAAAAATAGAGGGCACCTGGGTGGCTCAGCAGGTTAAGCCTCTGCCTTCAGCTCAGGTCATGATCTCAGGGTCCTGAGATCGAGGCCCGTGTTGCACTCTCTGCTCAGCAGGGATCCTGCTTCCTCCTCTCTCTCTGCCTGCCTCTCTGCCTACTTGTGATATCTCTCTCTCTGTCAAATAAATAAAATCTTTTAAAAGAAGTTAAAAATAGAGCTACCCTGTGACCCAGGACTTGCTACTGGGTGTTTGCCCCAAAGATATAGATGTAGTGGAACTAAGGGGCACCTGCGCCCCACGTTCATGCAGCAAAGAGCCAAAACTGGGAAAGAAGCCAAACTGTAGAAGGAGCCTAGATGCCCTTCAACAGATGAATGGATAAGGAAGATGTGGTTTATATATACAATGGAATATTACTCAGCCATCAGAAAGGATGAATACCTACCATTTACATTCACATGGATGGAACTGGAGGGCATTATGTTAAGTGAAATAAGCCAACCAGAGAAAGACAATTATCATATGGCTTCACTCATATGTGAAATATAAGAAATAGTGCAGAAGACCATATGGAAAGTGAAGACTGAATGGAAAGAAATCAGAGAGGGAGAAAAACCATGAAAGAGTCTTGACTCTGGGAAGCAAACTGAGGGTTGTGGAAGAGGAGGTGAGTGGGGGGATGGGACAATTAATGATGGGCATTAAAGAGGGTGGGCGATGTGATGGGCACTGGGTGTTATATGCAACTGATGAATTACTGAACACTACTTCTGACACTAATAATGTACCATATGTTGGCTAATTGAATTTAGATAAATAAATACATATATACATACAAAAATTCTGGAAAAAATATTTTAAAAAAGAGGAAAAGATAGTCTTTTCAAAGTGATGTTATAAGAATTGTGTATTTCTATAGAAAAAATGAACCTTGACTTCTACCTCACATCATACATAAAAGTTAACTCAAAATGAATTGTGGATCTAAATGTAAAAGCTTGAACTATTGAGTTCCTAGAAGAAAATGCAGAAGATCTTAATGAAGTTGGACCAATCAAAGATTTCATAAAGACAACACACAAAATATAAACTATGAAGGGAAAAAAATGATAAAATGTTTCATCATGGTTAAAATCCTTTTCACTTTGAAAGGCATAATTAAGGTAATAAAAAAGCCACAGACAGAAAGAAATTTTTGAGAAATGTATATCCAACAAAAGACATATGTCCATAATATGTAAAGAACTTTTACAACTCAATAATAGAAGACAAAAAAAAACTAATAAAAATGGACAAAAGATTTGAAGATGTATTTCTCAAAGAAGGTATATGAATCACCAGAAAGGATGAGAAAACATGTTCAGCATCACTAGTCATCAGAGAACTACTGGTTAAAACCACAAAGAGAGACCACTGCACATTCGTTGCAATAACTACAGTTAAAAAGACTTGCAATACTGTGTTGGTGATGATGTGGAGTCACTGGAACTCTCATAGAAAAAGAAGCTAGTACATGGAAAACTATGTGGCAGTACTTTATAAAGTTAAATATATATTTACCATATGACCCAACATTGACATTCATAGGTAGAGAAATAAAAATGTATGTCCATGCAACAATGTAACCATAAATGTCCATAGAAGCATTATTCATAGTAGTCCCAAATCAGAAGCAGCCCAAACGTCCATCAACTGGTGAATGGATGAAAGAACTTTAGTATATCCCCTATAATGGAAAACTACCAAGCAATGAATTTAATGCACAAAGAACACTGAATATTGAAGAATTATCAAAAACATGATGAGAAATGAAAGAAGTGCACACAAAGGCCTGCATGCCATGGATCCTGTTTATGTGAAATTCTACTGAAAATCTATAGTGACAGAAAGCAGATCAATGATGGCCTACTGCTGAGGTGCACCTAAGGGGTTAAGAGTAAACAAGGAGGGGCACCTGTGTGGCTCAGTCATTAAGCATCTGCCTTTGGCTCGGGTCATGATCCCTGGGTCCTTGGATCGAGCTCCACATTGGGCTCGCTGCTCAGCAGGAAGCCACTTCCCCCTCTCCCACTTCCCTTGCTTGCGTTCCCTCTCTGCTATCTCTCCCTCAGTCAAATAAAAAAATAAAATCTTTTTTTAAAAAAAGAGCAAACAAGGAACTATTTTAAGGCTCTATATTTTTCATACTTGTGACATTATTTACATAATTGCATACATGTACCAAAATTCATTAACCTGTATATTTTCAATTGATGAGTTTTAGAGCATGAAATAATACCTTAAAAATCCAAAGAGAGAAAGAAAAGAAAAAGTGAAGAAAGTATCAAGAGCAAGGTGCTACAGAGAAACCATTCTACTAAGAAGACATCCAACTTCCAGAAGCAGCAGGATGTGTTCAACCCCTAGACTCAGTTCTTAAACTCTTTGGTGGCAACACCACCTTTGGCAGTCTAATAATACTTACTCTTGTCAGAATATTTTTTTACTGTGGAAAGAGCACGTGGTCACAGCATAAAATTAATCATCTTAATCATTGTTTACTATTTAGTGGAATTAAGTACATTCATATTATTGTACAATCATCATCACCATCCAACCACAGAATTCTGTACATCTTCCCAAATGAAACCATGTACCCATGAAACACTAACTCCACATTTTTCTTTTCCTCCATCCCTGCAAATCACCATTTTCCACATTTCTGTGCCTATGAACTGGACTAATCTGGATACTTCATATACGTGGAATCATAAAATATTTGTCTTTTTGTGACTGGCTTATTTCAATGGGCATAATTATGTCCCCAAGTTTCATCCATGTTGTACCATGTGTCAGAATTCATTCTTTTTAAAAATAATATTCCATTATATGCATATAACACATTTTGTTATGCATTTGTCTATCCATGAAGAGTGTTGTTTCTACTATTTAGCTACTTGTCAGTAATGTTTCTATAAATATGAATATACAAATGTTTGTTTGAGACCATGCTTTCAATTCATTTGACTGGATATTCCCAGAAATGCAATTGCTGGATAATACGATAATTCTATATTTATTTTTTATATTTGGAATGATTTTATATGAATGAAAATTAATATATATAATTACAAAAGCAACCAAATCTATTAAAATACAGTGATTAAAATATTTAAACATCAATGTGTATCATAGTAACACACGTTCTTTCTTAATGCCTTATAAAACAAAGAAAATGCATTTGACATGTAGGTCAGTTATAGCTGTTTTTAGCCATTAAAAGACATATCAGAATGAAAACCGTTGTTGCTAAGTTAAAATAAGAACCACTGTGCAGTAGTAGTCTTTGATAAGAGAATATGCACGTCATATTGACATACAACTCATTTTGACTCTTGGTTTAATACTTGTTATTTAAAAATCTCAATTGCAAAACATATTGTTGCAAAAGGAATGAAAATTTCAGAGCCCACTTCATAAGGCAAGGGTAAACTTCTTTCAGGAGATACCAGAATTCTCCAAAACTTGAATTACTTCAACTGTGGGTTGTAAGTTCATTTTTGGATAGGTAAATATTTTCAAAATAGTTTATATCAAAAAGAAAAGAACTGTGCATCTATGATTAAGTTTTATGCCATCAAGACTGGGGTAGGGGGGAAGTGGTGGTATTTTCAAGGATCCTGAAGTGTTTCTAAGGGTTTCACAGATTTCTCTCTTCCAATATACTGATAGACGATTTTCTGTTTCAAGCTCATTTTGTAAATGAACTTCATTCAGTATTTGAAAATTTGCAAGAGTGTTGGAGTATGCTATATTCTTCCAAATTAACAGCTTGGCCAAGAAAGTTTGTTTTTTTTTTTTTTTTTTTTTTCATTTGTATTCAAAATGGTGACTTTGGAACTTTGAATTCAAAAGCTTATTCATACAACTAAATATGTCTACCTAAGAGGCCAATCCAAAATAAAATCTTTTATTTCAAAGCATTCCAAGAATGTGTTTTCCTCATCTTCTGGCAAACACAAAGCTTCCACCTTTAGTTCAAATAAATACTTTAAAACTTGTCCTCTTGAAGGCCAGTGCATTTTGTCACCCATAAATATTTTGATCTCATGTAATAGTCATTGCATAGGTTTTGCAATACTATCCATATTCATCATTATTTCAAAGTTGTGTTAGTTGTTAGACCTGCTGTAGATCACACATGTTCTCTACAGACACTTGTTTGATCATGTAGCCAACTCTCAAGAACCTGGATCAACTGGACATTCAACCCCAAATACTGAGATGATTTGTTTCCACATTAATGATCCAGCCATCTGTATTGGCTCTTGCTTTTCCTTATTTATAGTTATTTGCAGACAAATAAGTGACTAGTTCAATGAGAATGTAGACTAAGGAAGTTTAAATTTCTCATGATTGAAATACATGTTAAGTGACCATTTAAAATCATCTGTAACTACCATTTATAATACAAAGGATCACAAGAGACTATTATGAATGACTATATATCAAAAAATCAGACAACCTAGAAGAAATGGATACATTTCCTAGAAACATACTACCTACCAACACTGACCCAGGAAGAAATAGAAGATCTAAATAGATGAATTACTGGTAAGGAGATTGAATTAATCATCAAAAATTGCCTACAAAACAACAAAACAACAACAGAAAAGTGTAGAACCACATGACCACAAGTGATTTTACCGAACATTTAAAGAACTAATGCTACCCCTTTTCAAACTCTTCCAGAAAAATAGAAAAGATTCCTCTTTTCTATTACTCCAACTGTGGGTTGTAAGTTCATTTTTGAACTCCCAAACTCATTTGAGTTCGATACTCCCAAACTCATTTTATGAGGACAGCAATACTTTCATATAATAACCAGTTAAGGGGACTACAAGAAAAGAAAATTATAGGCCAATATCCCACAGGATCAACTCCCACGTCTGGCTCTCTGCTCAGTGGGGAGCCTGCCGTTCCCTCTGCCTGCCACTCCCCTCTGCTTGTGCTCTCTTTTCTCTCTCTCTGTCAAATAAATAAATAAAATCTTTCTTTAAAAATTGACTTTTAAAAAATTTCTTTGTAGTTTACTCTCTGAGAAATAAAGTAATGGCATTCATAGTCAATATATGACACAGTGATATTCATGTTATCATTCCATGAAAATACCATACATTAAGGAAATATCTCTGCAAGAAAAGTGTGAAAACTATCAGAAATAAAAACCACTATTTTGTGAAGGCAAAAAAGCCAAAAAGACAAAAACAAGCAACTGTACCTGACAGTAGTTGGATTTCATGGGTATAGATTCCCAAGCAGCATTTTAATCTGCATGCTAACCTAAGGATTAAAAGCCATTAAATTAATTAAAATTTTGCATAAACTATAACATCTTCTATATCTTATTGACTTCTTATAGAAATTTCTGGAATATCCTATACCCTACTTAATTAGCATTAAAATTGCCTGTTGCTAAACAGATTAAACAAATTAGAAATACCAAAAAAAATTGAGTTTTGAGATGTTAGTTGAACCAGCATTATTTAGACGTATATATTTATTTTTATAGACTCAATTTAAGTTGAAATGTCAAAGAAAAGGAAAGATAATGATTCCAGTAAACATGCTTTCATTTGGATGATGGAATGAATACAAAAACCGTAATGTTTTCTGTGCCAAAGGTCTTGTCAATGAAAGTCTGTATCCAGCAAACTGATAAAGATTAAAAAAAAAAAAATACTTCACACCTGCACACGGCAAAAATAGACCTAAACAAGGTATTTTGGATGAAGAGATAGTGTGATAAAAGTTCAACCCAAAATAACTGGAACTCCTCTAAACCTTGAAACTACTGTTTCCCAAAAACCTTTTCTTGAAGCATTCCACAATTGTCAAACACAAAAAACTCCACTCTTTTGCAGCAACTTAAGAAAAGCTATGTGTTGCAAATAGCCAAGCTGGTTTGTAAAATAAGACAGAGGAAAAACTACAAGTGGTTTTCTTGTCAAATGACATGTTCCGCAATAGATATTGCTTTTAACATTTTGAAGGAAGTCATCAAGTAATTGACAGTCTCCTTATTCCCTTTCAGCATGCAACTGGGTAAAACTATAGACATCTTTTTAAGTAATCACCTCCTTTCTTACACTCACTATTTACATGCTAATGCCATCAAAGAAAAAAAATCTTATTTTATGAGCTGCTTTTGAAATTACAAAGATTGCCAATGTTTGGAAATGGCAAAAAGTTTTGTTTTGTGTTTTGTGTTTTGCCAAACCACTCTCTGAAGGTAATACCTTTATATGCTGCACAGATGGAGCCCTTGTAATGCTTGGTAAGACATCTGGTTTTGTTCCTTTAGGGAAAAAGGAAGCTCTCCACACCTTCAACACAGACAAGACTCTTCCAAGATTTCCAAAAGAAGTTTGGTTGACACCCATAAAGTTACAGTTCCTGATTCCTTAGTTACAAACAACTGAAGCTGAATCTGCAACATTAAGAAGGGAATTTATTTGAACGGATTGACCATGAGGCTAGAAAATCAGGCTGAGCAAGTCTGAAGGAGAAAACCGGCCAAATTCCTGTCCCAGGAGTGGCCCATAGTGAGGTCAACGCCACCAGCCACCAGGCTCTTGACTCAGCCGCAGCCATCAGAAATAATTCGTATTGACCTTCTGCTCTTGTGTTGCTGCTTCAAGAATATGTTTGTCACTTTTAGGTCATGAGGCTATGCTCAAATTGCCAAGAGATCGTGGCAGGAGTAACTGCCTTGCTTTCGTTTCCCTAGAGGGAAGAAAGCTATGATTTTCTTAAAAATACAGCTAACCAGTGGTCAGCAGAGTGGAAAAAATAACTCCAAGCCTACTCTATCAAACTTTTATAGTGTAACCCTATTGTAACACTCATTTCTCAGATAACAGCTTAACATTGTGGATTTATATGTACCTCACCATCCCACATATGTCTATAAAGAATGACAAGGGCTAGAATGTGCGTGTGTGTTCATGACAGTTTCCAAAGAATGATTGGTCACACATCAATCCCTTTAGCCATCCCGTAAGTGGAAGTAATAGTTTGTATCAGTCAAATCATTGTCTGTCACAGTCAATATAAGCATGCATTTTATTTTCAAGCGCAACATTTTATTTATTTATTTATTTATTTATTTATTTATTTATTTATTTATGAGGGAGAGAGAAAGAGAGTATACAAGAGAGAGCATGAGCCAGGTGGGGGGCAAAGGGAGAAGGAGAAGCAGGCTCTCTGGTTCGGTGTGGGACTTGATCCCAGGACCCTGAGATCATGACCTGAGCTGAAGCGGGGATGCTTAACCAACTGAACCACCCAGGTGCCCCTCAGGTGCAACCTTTTAATTTCTTCTTTCCAGCCTAGTGAAATCATGTGTTTGAGGGAAAAAGAAAAATAATCTTCTTTCGGATGAGATCACAGAGTGGGAATTAGCTATGAAAAGAATCAGGAAAGATAAATTCCTACTTCAATCAGTAAATTAGATTTAAAAAAAAATTGAGGACCATGTGTATGTAAGTCATGGTTGAATAACTTGTCAACGATGCTCTACTCCAGAATAGTGAAGCATGGTCCTCGGGGTTTTGAGAGATAGAAAAAATTACAAACCAAGAATTATCAATGTAAAATTGGATTAGGAAATGAAGGACTTCTAATGATTGTGCCATTGATGAACAGACAATAGGCAAATGGGGTAGGAAGGGAGATTTGAAGAAAGGGAACATGATGAGTATGAATGGATGGTTAGAGCCACAGGTTGGAAGGAACAGGCACTGAGGTTTTTCCTGTTAATTATTTTAAGTCATTAAAAGGCCACATTTTTTTAGTTACCACACTCTCAATTCAAAATGTGGTTTCACAGAATTAGAACAAATAATACAAAAATTTGTATGGAACCTCAAAAGTCCTTAATAGCCAAAGTGATCTCTAGAAAGAACGAAGTTGGATGTATCATAATCCTGGATTTCAAGATCTACAAAGCTGTAGTGATCAAAAATCTATTGTTCTGGCACAAAAATAGACACACAGATCAGTGGAAGGGAATAGAGGGCCCAGAAATAAAGTTAAGCTTACATAGTCAATTAATCTACAGCAAAGGAGGGAAGATTATAGAATGGGAAAAAGATAGCCTCTTCAACAAATGTTTCAGGGAAAACTGAAAGCTACATACCAAAAAAAGAAAAAAAGACACTGGACTACTTCCTTACCCTACATACAAAAGCAAACTCAAACTGGATTAAAGACCTAAATGTGAGACCTGAAACCATAGAACTCCTAGGAAAGAATGCAGGTGATAACTTTTTTGACATTGGCCATAGCAACATTTTTCTAGTATGTCTCCTTAGGTCAGGGAAACAAAACCAAAAAGAAACTATTGGGACTACACCAGAATAAAAAGGTTTTGCACAGTGAAGGAAACCATCAACAAAAGGAAAAGGCAGCCTACCACATGGAAGCAGATATTTGCAAACAATATAGCCAAGAAGGGGTTTATATTCAAAATATACAAAGAATTTATGCAACTCAACACCAAAACAAACAAATAATCTGATTAAAGGTAGGCAGAGGACCTGAATATACAGTTTTCCAAAGAAGAGAATCAGATGGCCAATACACATGTGAAAAGATGCTCAGGATCATGAATCATCAGGGAAATGCAAATCAAAACCATAATGAGACACCATCTCACACCTGTCAGCATGGCTTAATCAGAAAGACAAGAAAAAACAAATGTTGGTGAGGATGTGGAGAAAAAGGAATTCTAATGCACTGTTCGTGGGAATACAAATTGTGAACATAAACTGGAAAACAGTATGGAGGTCTCTCAAAATATTAAACATACAAATACCATGTGATCCAGTAATTCCACTACTGGGTATTTTCTTAAAGAAACTGAAAACACTACTTTGAAAAAATATATGCACCCCAATGCCTATTGCAGCATTATTTATAATAGCCAAGATAGGTAAGCAACCAAAGTGTGCATCTGTAGACGAATGGATAAAGAAGATATGATATATATAATACAATGGAATATTAGTCGTAAAAAAGAATGAGATCTTGAAATTTACAGCAATGTGGATAGGCCTAGAGGGCATTAACCTAGGTGAAATAAGTAAGACTGAGAAAAACAAATAACATGATTTCATTTATATGTAGGATCTGAAAACAAAGCAAAAAAGAGAAACAAATAGACTCTTAAATACAGAGAGCAAATACGGTTGCCAGAAATGGGAGGATGCATGGAATGGGTAAAGTGGATTAAGAGGTACAAACTTCCAATTATAAGGTAAGTAAGTTCAGCATAAGGAATATAGTCAATATGATTGTAATAATGTTGTTGGGTGACAGATGGTGGTTACACTTGTGCTGAACACTGGGTAATGTATAGAATTGTTGAATCATTATTAAAATGAATATAACACTGTATATTGATTATACTTCAATAGAAAAAGTTCAAAAATTTAAAAATTTTTCAAAAGATACAAAGACATGTATTTTCAAAACTTGGACAAAATTAGAAATTATTCACACTCCTGGGGGGGTGACTGGGTGGTTCAAGTCATTAAGCATCTGTCTTTGGCTGGGGTCACAATCCCAGGGTCTTGGGATGGAGCCCCGCATTGGGCTCCCTGCTCAGTGGGAAGCCTGCTTCTCCCTCACCCACTCCCTCTGCTTGTGTTCCTGCTCTCACTATCTCTCTCTATGTCAAATAAATAAATATAATCTTAAAAAAGAAAGAAGGAAGGAAGGAAGGAAGGAAGGAAGGAAGGAAGGAAGGAAGGAAGGAAGAAAGGATGGAAGGAAGCGGGGAGGGACGGAGGGAGGGAGGGAGGGAGGGAGGAAGGAAGGAAGAATTCCAACTGCTGGAATTTAATGTCTGTGGATGATTTGGAAATTATACCAACTTCTCCACATACATATATATTTCTTATATTGTAGAGTTTAGATCATCTGTGACTAAAGCACTAGTGATGCATGTAGTTCTGGAAAGTGATGATGATATTGAAAACAGATTGATTTGCAATAGGATTTCTGTGCAAGGGAGATCTGTCCACTAATGGAACAACTTCTTACTTTAATTGACCAAAGGATATGTCAATCACAACTAATGGGAAGAAGCTGTATTTTTTTCTCTACTATTTTCTGGCATGTTTGTACAGATCTTTTTTATTCAATATTTAAAAAAACACTAATGTGATAATGATGTAGTAGTTGGGTATAACACAAAGTACCCAATTTTCTCTGGCATTACTAAACTAGCATGGTTCATTATCTTTATTTTAGAGCTACTCATATTTTAATGGAGTAACTCTTACCACATAAAAATTATGATGAACAAAGATTTCCTGAGAAGAGCCGCAGTATTGATAAATTCAAAGCACTTTCTAACCTTGAAAACCCTTTGATCTAGTAGAAAGATAATTATTCTTAGAACTGAAATGCATAACCATTATATAATGAAGGAAAATCTTGTGAGCTTTCCTGGCTGATGGAATAAGTTTCAATCGGCCAAAGTCAGCTTCAATTGCATTATTTGAATTCAAAAGAATGGTAGATAACACATCTCTTAGTATCCACAGAATTAAAATCTTTATTAGGGATACTTCTATTGTAAGCACACTCCAAGCATATAGCATTGAAAGATACTGTTAAACAGAAAGCTAAAGGACAAACCCAAATACGAAGATCAACTGCTTATGGCTCTGAAGTGGTCTAGTCAAGGAGGAATCTGTGGGACTCACAGCCTTTGAGTCCCAGAATAATCAGGAGGGGCCCAGAATTCCTCTTATAATGCCCAGGTCATAAATGCACTCCATTAGAGGCAGGAATGCAGAAACAGCCCCTGGCTGAAACCAGGGTTTCAAGTGTCCTCCTGCACTCATGATAGGTGGTTACAAAGGTTGCAGTCCCCCCCCCCGCTGGGGTTGAGAATATAATAGGGCAACCTGCCCCAGAAGGCAGCAGGATGCTTGCAGAGCTCCTGATCAGGACAGGCTGGGATTAGTGACAAAATCTATAGCTCTCCACATACCACTGTGGGGAGGAGTTCCAGACCACTGCCCAATATAAGATCTGGTAGTTTGGGATGGGGTTCCTCTGGGGTTGGATGGAGCCAAATACATGGAGATAGAAAGAAAAAGAGAGAGGACATAGTGAAGGAGAGACAAAATGAGCTATACAAACTAAAAATAATAAATATAAAAATAAGAAAAATTAAAAAAAATAAGAAAAATTACCAATAAAATTTAAAATGCAGAAGATTAAATCATTTTAGATAAGTGTAAATGATATAACTGAAGAATAAGTTCATTTAATTTCTTAAAAAATAAGAATAACCTTCACAAGAAAGAATAAGACGATATAAAAAAAGAAGCAGAATGCAATAGGAATCAGTGGATATGAAAGAGAACTAATTCTAAATCTTGAAATTAAAATATTGTCATTAAATTTTAAAAATCAGTGAATGGGATAAACTTTATGTTGGGTAAAATCAAAGATAGAATATAAGAATTGGAACATTTTATTGAAGAATTCACCCAGAAAGCAGAACAGAGAAGCAGAGATTAAAAAAGTAAAATAATAGATAGAAGATTTGGAAGATAAATTTAGAGGTGCCAACATATGTCTGATGAATGAATCAGAAGAGAAAAATGGAGAAAATCAGCAGGAAAATAATATACGAAGAGATAAGAGCTAATAATTTTGCTGAATTGAAGAAAGAATAGTGTCAAAGCAAAAGAGTATTCTAAATATTAAGAAGGATTCTTAAAAATTGATCCATACCTAGACAATGGGTTGAAGAGTTTTTAAGGATGAGGAAAAAATTCTAGAAATTACCAGAAAGAAAAGGCTGATTCTGCAAAAGAATGATAATGAGCCTGATTATAAGTTCAGTAATAATAGATGCCTGAATACAGTGGACTACAGCAGAAAAATAGTCTTAGAAGTATTGAGGAAAAATACATATCAACCTGGAAATAATCATTTTAACAATTTTTATCATTTGGATGTCATTAAAACTAGAGATATGTACAGACAGACACAGATAAATGACATGTGAATAGAAAACCGAGGAACAGAATCACACATTAGTTAGCATTTTGTGTGCCTTAGAGATAGAATTACAAACCAGTGAGGGAAAAAAAATGGATTTTGCTCAATACTCAGTGCTTGGACTTTGTTATTCCATGTGGAAAAGAATGGGACTAGACCTCACTTCATGTCATGCCCACAAATGGACTCTGAGTGGCTTAAAGACCTAAAATTCTAAAGCAAAACTTTAAAACTCTTAGAAGGAAACTTCTACTCTTTTTTTTAAAGATATTATTTATTTATTTATTTGAGAGACAGAAAATGATGGGAAGAGGGTCAGAAGAGAAGAAAACTCCCTGCTGACCGCAGAGCCCGATGTGGGACTCCATCCTGGGATTCCAGGATGATGACCTGAGCCTATAGCAGTCACTTAACCAACTGAGCCATCTGGGTACCCAAAAACTTCTACTTTTTTTTTTTTTTTGATCTCAAAGTATGGAAGGATTTCTTAATCAAGGCATTAAAAGCAATTATAAGAGAAAAGATTAACAGAGTTGATTACATTAAAATTAAAACCTGCTACACAAAAACACTACGAACGCAATGAATAAGATTTAGTTTGCTTCCAGTTTTTTCTCCATTACACTGCTATAATGAACATTCTTATACATATTTTTTTTTGAAGTAGAATTGCTGAATTGTAAAATAGGTACAATTTAATAGCTCTTGCTTTCTAAATAGTTTATCAACTTATATTTGCATTAACACTAATTGAGAAAATTTTTTGACACTGTTTTCAACATTATGACCTTAATTTTATATTTATAATATTAATTTTGTTTCTGATCTTTTGTTATCTCAAGTAAATGGCAATAAACATCCTTGTACATGAGTGGTTTTGCATTTGTAAATGTTCTATGTAAAATATAGAACTGTGTAAAATAGTTCTAGAAATGAAGTTGCTGAATCAAAATGTATATATTTTGGGCTCCTGGGTGGCTCAGTGGATTAGAGCCTCTGCCTTCAGCTCAGGTCATGATCTCAGGGTCCTGGGATCGAGGTCCACGTTGGGCTCCCTGCTCAGCAGGGAGCCTGCTTCCTCCTCTCTCTCTGCCTACCTCTCTGCCTACTTGTGATCTCTCTCTCTGTCAAATAAATAAATAAAATCTTTTTTAAAAAAGTGAATATTTTAATTGCTGTCAGAAGACATAATAATTGTTTTACTACCATGAGTTCATGAGAATGAGCACTCCCCCTATTCTGGGTAGCCTCGTGCCTCTCAAACTTCTCAAAAATTCTTCACTTTTGCCAGTGACAAGTGAAGTACAAGTACAACAATTTTAAAGTCTGCATTTCTTTAGTTATGAGTTTGATTGAACCACTTCTCATATTTTCTAAAGCTATTTGGATTTCTTTTCTTTTAATGAATGGCATGTTCATGTTCTTTGCCTATATTTGGATTGTGTTTCTCAATTCTACTCCGCAGTCTTCATTGAACAACTACTATGAGGAGTTCTGCTCTGAACTCTGAGGAGACAGTAATGAAAATGGCAAAAAAGGTCTTCAGGATCCTGGAACTTATCATTTAGTAGGGGGAGTCAAGTAATAAACACACCCAGTGTACCTTCAGTGCCATGAAGAAGATAAAACATGACACTGGGACAAACAGGAACTGGTAGAGGGCCCTGCTTCAAAACAGGCAAGCAGGGGGGCACCTGGGTGGCTCAGTTGTTAGGCATCTGCCTTCAGCTCAGGTCATGGTTGGACTGAGCTCCACGTTGGGCTCCCTGCTCAGCAGGCAGCCTGCTTCTCCCTCTCCCACTCCCCTTGCTTGTGTTCCTGCTCTCGCTGTCTCTCTCAAATTAAAAAAATAAAATAAAATATAGGCAAGCAGAGGCAGTATCCTGTTGAATCTGCTCCTCCTAATTCCTCTTCTCAGTATCTGAACATAAGCTGTGTTCCCGTGTTGCCAGGTAGACAACTTTCATGATTCTGCCTGGCAATCGTAATTAGCACAGAAGTTTAGCTTTGATTCTGCATTTAACGTATTACATTCACATAATCACCCATACATTCACATTCCCACTGCCTTCACATATCTGGATTTATAATTTTGATTCATTTATTGGTTTGTTTAGATTTTCTCTTAGAAGAATTGATGCATGCTCTATTCCTTAAATTCTTGCATGCCTGAAGAAGGCCCATCTATTGAAAGACAACTTAGCTGAGCATAGAATTTTTGTGTCGTGGTTTCTCCCCTTCCTAATGTTTTAGTTGGTTTTTTTTTCCCTAAAGATTTATTTCTTTGAGAAAGAGAGAGAGCATGGAGGGAGTGGGACAGGCAGAAGGAGAGAGAGTCATAAGCAGGCTCCATACTGAGTGAAGCATCCACTATGGGGCTGGGTGAGTGGAAATGAAGAGTCCTCAACCAACGGGGCCACCCAGGAACATCCTAATGTTTTAGTTTTTGAAGTGTTTTCTGTGACTTTGTCTGAGGCCAATTTGATATTTCCAATTCTTCCATACAATTTGTCCTTTTTACTGAAGTTTGAACAGATTCTTTCTTTACCACTGAGGTCCAGAAACAAGACTAAGATATAGATCAGGTCTATGTTGCTTTGCTTACATTATTCCTAGGACATCCTGCTCCCCTTCAGTCTTGAGATTTAGGTAAATTTTAGTTTAGACAATCTAATCTTTTCAATCTTACTGTTGTTTGAATTTCACGTTCTTATTCTAATATCACTTCTTAAAATGTGGTTTTAATTTACATAGGTTATTTTTATTTTCTTACCCATTTTCTTCCCGGACTGTGCCAGCTCACTTTTTATTGCCTTTTGTAGGTTTGTCATCTCTCTCTTTCTCTCCTTCTCTTATTTCAAAGAAGCCAACTTTAATTCCTCTCAAGTCATGATACTTGAACAAAAACTTTCTCCTATTTTGAGCTCAAATTTGTCTTGTACTTTGTGTTATTTATCTGTCTTCTGATTTTCTTTCATGTTTTCTTTTTAAATAATAGTTTGTATGCCTAGAAGCTACCATAGACTGTATGTTTGTGTTCTCCCTAAATTTCTATGTTGAAACCGGTGTTCAAGGTAATGATATTAGGAGGTGGGGTCTTTGAGAGATGATAGGGTCGCGCAGGCAGAGGCTTCATAAATGAGATTCATGCCCTTGTAGAAGAAGCCCCAGAGGGCTTCCTTGCCCTTCTGCCACTTGAGGACACAATGAAACACAGCTGTCCATGAACCAGGATGCAGGATCTCACCACATATAGACGATGCCAGTGCTTTGATCTTGGACTTCCCAGACCTTGGAACTGTTAGAAGTTTCTGCTGTTCAGAAGCCACCCAGGCTATAGTGTTTTTATTCCAGCCGGCTGAACAGAATAAAACAAAGCTCATCACCAATTTCTTCTTTTCCCTCGTAATTTGTCATTTTAATGAAGAATATTTTAGGAAGGAGGGAGCTGTGACCTGTTGAGTGCCCACTTTCATTTCCATATGTTTAGGACCCATTCTCATGAATTCCTTATCCTTAGTGAAACAAGTCTTCTTTCTCCATTTTTAGTGGATTTTTAAAATTGATTTATATTTGATGTATAACAGTGTATAAATTTAAGGTGTGCAGCACAACATGATTTGATAGATTTATATATTGTGATATAGTTGCCATGGTAATGATAATTAGCACCTCTATCACAGCCCATGATATTCCTTTCTAGTCACTTGAATAGTCTTGATCTAGTCATCTCTTGGCAAGCTTGGTGATTGTAATTGAGGGGAACAAAGTCCTGTGCCTCACAGTGAAGGGCGTTTTCTGTGTGGTTATTTAGACCAGTATTTCACAGGCTGTGATGTGCAAAAGACCTGACACATCCTACTGAAATACACACTTGGATTCATTGAGTTCAATGGGACTGGAGATTGCATTTCTACCATGCTCTAGATGTGTTTAATTCTGCTGGACCACAAGGGCATTTTGAATTGCAAGAACTTAGGGTTTACTTCTTTCTTCTCAGCTGACTTAGAGCACATGGTCCCAAACAGATTGACCCACATCCCCCAGCCTGCCCGGCAGCTCCTTCTACCTCTTCTGCTCTCTTGTCCAGGGGGGCTGCTGCTCTCTTGTCTGGGGGGGCTGCTGCTCTCTTGTCTGGGGGGGCTGCTGCTTTCTTGTCCAGGGTGGGGGGTGCTGCTCGCCAAGACAGCTTTTGTGCTTTCGAGGTGTTTCTATTAAGTTAACATTTGATTTTTAAGTTCTAATTTCTATTGCATTATTTTAAGAAGTTGTTGATTATACAATTTCTATTTTGGAAAATTTATTAAAATATTTTTGTGGCCTAAATTACAGTCCATTTTTGTATATACTGTAGTAATACTGGAAAAGATGTGCATTTTCTGCTCATAGAGGCCAAGGTCTCTCTCTCTGTCTCTCTCACACACACAAGCAGATATTTGACCTTATGCATTATATATATTTTTATTCCCTTTATTTTTAAAGTTTTTTTTTATTTATTTGAGAGAGAGCATGTGTGTGCAAGAGAGATCACAAATAGTTGAGAGGGAGAAGCAGTCTGTGCACAGAGCGGGGAGCCTGATGGAGGCTGGACCCCAGGACCCTGAGATCATGACCTGAGCTGAGGCTTAACCAACTGAGCCACCCAGGTGCCCCTTTTTATTCCTTTTAATATTAGCTTTCCCCCTTGTCTACTTGATTATATCTTTAATAAGATACATTTTATCTTGTATCTGTCATTTTGTTCCATGATCTTTAAAATATGTTCTTACGCTGTTTTCATTTTTTTAAATGAAATATGTCTTATTTTTATCTTCTTCAACATTTTGAAAATCATATCCTATTTTTTAAAAGATTTTACTTATTATTTGACTGAGAAAGAGAGACAGACAGAGAGAGTGTGCAAGAGTGCAAGCCGGGGGGACTGCAGAGGGAGAGGGAGGAGCAGACTCTCTGCCAAGCAGGAAGCCTGATACGGGGCTCGATCCCAGGACTCTGAAATCATGACCTGAGCCAAAGGCAGACATCCAACTGGCTGAGACACCCAGGGGCCCCTATCCTATCCTATTTTTTTTTTTTTTTTAGTTTAAAAGGTTTTTTTTTTTATTGTTACTTAAAACAATATGGAGGGTATTAGAATGGATACATAGTATTCTACCTGACCTGTAACACAACTTTCTAGAAAAGAAAGCAGCTTACATCTGTGGTGGTATGGATTTCAGAGCTTTAGTGGAAGCTATACATGTGCAGAATATGTATAATTTCCATACCTTTTTATGTGGATTATTTTATTAAGGGAATGTAATGATGTGCTATTAGCAATGTCCCAATTGCCTATTTTTTTTTTTAAGATTTTGTTGATTTATTTGACAGAGAGAAACACAGCCAGAGAGGGAACACAAGCAGGGGGAGCGAGAGTGGGAGAAGTAGGCTTCCCGCCGAGCAAGGAGCCCAATGCCGGGCTTGATCCTGGGACTCCAAGATCAGTCATGACCCGAGCTGAAGGCAGAAGCTTAATGACTGAGCCACCCAGGTGCCCCTCAATTGCCTTCTCATAGGTATGAAAACTTCCCTGTATTTTGACGGTTGTCTGTGGACTTTAAGGTTTAGTAAAAGGGTAAATTTGTCTTTTAGGTTTTCCTCTTAAGTGCTTTGTTGAGGAGTTGGGTAGACTCCCAAGTGAATGCTAATTAGAAGAAGAAATCCACAGTGTTTGTTATCAGTTACACTTTCTTCTAAAAGACAGTATTCAGTTTACCATCAAAAGGTGTCAGAAACCATTTCTTCAAAATGTATGAGAAATTCAGTGTTTTAAACTTTTTGAAGAAAACCGTATTGGTCCAAAAGCTATACTGCTTAGGACCATTCATTCAAGTGAGAGAAGCCAAATTCAAACTAGTTGAAAGAAAAAGAAAAAGAGAAGAGAATTTGTTGGTACATATAATAAAATGCCCAGAAGAAAAAGTGATTTCACACATGACTGTCTCTATCAGCTCAAAAGATGTAATCAACCCATTATACTAATGTAAAAATACATTCTTTCCAGACCACCCTAGAAAACTGTGAAGAGTTGGTTGGCCTATATTGGGTCTTACAGCCATGACATGGGAATAGTCATCCCATGAGAATGTTGATTGTCTAGAATTGTCCCTTTCCCTCTACAGATAGACACTATATTACCAGGAAGATTGATTTCATGCTCTAGAATTTTTCAGAACGTATTTCTTAGTTGTTTTCCCCAGCTTTATTGAGATAGAATTAACATATGACATTGTGTTAAGTGAAAGTATACAACCTGTTGATTTGATATATAACATCATTACCACCAAAGTATTATCTAATACCTGCATCATTGTTGCATAATTTTCGCTTTGTTTTTTTTGTGGTAAGAACATTTAAATCTACTCTCTTAGCAACTTTCAAGTATATAATACAGTATTACTAACTATAACACCATGTTATATGTTAAATACTCAGAACTTATCCATCTTATAATGAGGGTCTATACTGTTTGACTAGCATCTTCCCCTTCCCCCTCCCCAGTCCCTGGTCACCACCAACTAGCATCCTCCCCTTCCCCCTCCCCAGTCCTTGGTCACCACCATTCTAGCATCTTCCCCTCTGACCTCCCCAGTCCCTGGTCACCACCATTCTAGCACCTTCCCCTTCCCCCTGCCCTGTCCCTGGTCACCACCATTCTAGCATCATCCCCTTCCCCCTCCCCAGTCCCTGGTCACTACCATTCTAGCATCCTCTCCTTCCCCCTCCCCAGTCCCTGGTCACCACCATTCTAGCCTCTATTTCTATGAGTCTGGCTATATTTTTTTTTTAAATATTCTACATGTAAGCGAATCATACACTGTTTGTCTTTTTTATTCTGCCCTATCTCATTTAGCTTAAAACCATCAAGGGTCCATCCATGTTGTAGTAAATGGCAGGAAGGCCTTCTCTCTTATAATCTGAAAAATGTTTTATTGTATATATATACGTCACAACTTCTTTATGCATTCCTCTGTTGACACCTACTTAAGCTGTTTCCCTATATTGGCTATTGGGAATACTGATACAAAGGACGTAGGCCCCCAAATATCAAGATGCTCCTTTCATTTCCTTTGGATATATACTCAAACATGGGATTGCTGGGTCATATGGTAGCTCTATTTTTAATTTAATCATCACCAAGGCCTATGTCAAGATACTTATTATCCTCTATGTTTTCTTCTAGCAGTTTTACAATTTCAGTTTCTATGTCCAAATATTTAATCCATTTTGAGTTGAGTTTTTTGCATGGTGTAAGTTAGAGGTTCAGTTTCATTCTCTTGCATATGGCTCTCCAGGAACGCACTTATTCCAACTCCATTTACTAAAAACACTGTCCTTCTATGATTGTATATTCTTGGCTCCTTTCTTATAAATTTGTTGATGATAAATAGTTGGGCTTATTTCTGGGATCTCTATTCTCTTCCATTGATTTATGTGTCTGTGTTTTGCCACAACCATATTATCTTCATTACTATAACATTGTAATATAATTTGCTATCAGGAAGTATGGTGCCTCTGGCTTTGTTCTTTCTTAAGTTTGCTTTGGCTATTCAGGGTCTCTTGTGGTTTCATACAAATTTTAAGATTTTTTTTTATTTCTGTGACAAATGCCTTAGAATTTTTATAGGGATTGCATTCAATCTTTAGATCATTTTGGATAGTATGGACATTTCAACAACATTAATTCTTCCCAGTTCATGAGCACAAAACACATTTCCATTTCTTTGTGTCTCTAATAATCAGTTTTGTAATTTCCAGTGAATAGTTCTGTCACCTTTTTGGTTAAATTTATACCTGGGTGCTGGGAGCCGGCCCCGGCAACAGTCAGGGTTCCCAGAAGGTGGTGACGGTGTTGGTGATATGAGGAGAATGGACTCCAAGAGTGGTGTGGGGATCTCCTGCAGACTGTGTCTCGGGCACCACTTGCCGCGGGGGACCAGCCTCAGCAGAGATGTGGGTCCCAAACCACAGGATGTCTGGCAGGTGAAATAATGACACGGACATGGAGAGATGCAAACTGACAGATCCGAGGTCAATCAGGAGAGACCTATGAAGCAGGCTCAGGCTCACGCTCTGGCTCTCTAGCTCTGGCTCTGGCCCTCTTGCTCTGCTTCTCTCTCTGCTTCTGTCTCTCTTGCTCTCTGTCTGCTTCTGTTTCTGCTGCTCTCTTTGCTTCTGTCTCTCTTGCTCTCTGTCTGCTTCTCTGTTTCTGTTTCTCTCTGCTTCTCTCTTGCTCTCTCTTTGTAGGCTATCTGCCTTTGCCTCTGGCTCTGCCTTTGTCTCTGTCTCTCTTTCTCTGTCTCTGTTTCTGTCTCTGTCTCCATTGCTCTCTTGACTGTCAAGAGTCCCAGTCTTTTATTATTTAAAAGTGAGGAATTTGGGTGGTGCAGTTAAATCTTTAACTGCTTTTGCACCCACCCTAGAGACAGGATTAGTATTGTTACTGCAGGGTACAGAGTGATTGCTTAAACTCACAGAAGCTGAGACCATTGAGGCAGAGGGATCAAGGAATACAGATAAGAGATACAGAGATATGATTACTGGGAGGAGGATTGAATGGAACTATATGTCTTGGATAAACACACAAAGGACATATTGCCCTGGCCGACAGGATAAGTGGCTTTCCAGATTCTAGGTAGAGAAAGCCCAGAGGGGCTTTCATTCACATTCACGGGTACCTCCACCAAAATTCCTCATGGCTTGGGCATGGCGGGAGGGGTGGATCATGCACCGTCCCTGACACCTGGGGTACCTGGGTGGCTCAGTCATTAAGAGTCTGCCTTCAGCTCAGGTCATTTTCCCAGGATCCTGGGATCAAGCCCCACATCAGGCTCTCTGCTTGGTGGGAAGCCTGCTTCTCCCCCTGCTTGTGTTCCCTCTCTAGCTGTGTCTATCTTGGTCAAATAAATAAATAAAATCTTAAGTAAATAAATTTATTCCTAATATTCTATTATTTTTGATGCAACTGCATGTGAGATAATTTTCTTAATTTCTCCATCTGATAGTTTGTTATTGGAATATAGAAATGAAACTGACTTTTGAATATTGATTTTTTTATCTTGCAACTTTATTAAATTTCTTGATTAGTTCCAACAGTTTTTGGTGGAGTCTTTAAGATTTTCTAAATATAATATCATGTCATCTGTACATAAAGATGATTTTACTTCTTACTTTATG
Organism: Spilogale gracilis; assembly: GCA_004023965.1. Taxonomy (NCBI): domain Eukaryota; kingdom Metazoa; phylum Chordata; class Mammalia; order Carnivora; family Mephitidae; genus Spilogale; species Spilogale gracilis. The sequence goes on along the minus strand of PITA01003059.1, from coordinate 102,905 downwards.
ATTTGGATGCTTTATATTTCTTTTTCTTGCCTAATAGCTCTGGATAGGAGTTCCAGTACTATGCTAAATAAAAATGGTTAAGAGTGGGAATTTTTGTCTTGTTCCTTATCTTAGAGGAAAAAAGATTTTATTTTGTCACCACTGACCAGGACATTAACTGTGCTCTTTTTTTTTTTTTTTTAAGATTTTATTTATTTGACAGAGAGAAACACAGCCAAAGAGGGAACACAAGCAGAGGGAGTGAGAGAGGGAGAAGCAGGCTTCCTGCCGAGCAGGGAGCCTGATGTGGGGCTCGATCCCGGGTCTCCGGGATCATGACCTGAGCCGAAGGCAGTCGATTAACCAACTGAGCCACCCAGGCACCCCCAAAATATTTTATTTATTTTTTGACAGAGAGACAGATCATAGGTAGGCAGAAAGGCAGGCAGAGAGAGAGGGGGAAGCATGTTCCCTGCTGAGCAGAGACTCCAATGTGGGGCTTGATCCCAGGACCCTGAGATCATGACCTGAGCTGAAGGCAGAGGCTTTAACCCACTGAGACACCCAGACACCAACTGTGCTCTTGATATACGTGCCTTTATTATGTTGTGATATGTTCCCTCTATGTGCAGTTTGTTGGGAGCTTTTTTTTTATAAAAGAGGATGTTGAATTTTGTCAAATTCCTTTTCTGCATCTATTGGGATTATCATATGATTTTCCCCCTTCATTCCATTAACATTGTATATTACATTGCTTAGTTTATGGAATTATGTTAGATCCTTGGAATAGATTCCATTTTAGTGGACTGTTGAATTCAGTTTACTGATTTTTTAAAGATTTTATTTATTTCTGACAGAGAGAGACACAGCAAAAGAGGGAACACAAGCAGGGAAGAGGCAGGGGGAGAAGCAGGCTTCCCGGGGAGCAGGGAGCCTAATGTGGGGCTTGATCCCGGGACTCTAGGATCATGACTTGAGCCAAAAGCAGACGCCTAAGGGCTGAGCCCCCCAGGCACCCCTCAATTGGTTAATATTTTGTTGAGAATTTTTACATCTATGTACACCAGGGATATTGGTCTGTAATTTTCTTTTCCTGCGGTGTCCTTGTTTGCCTTGTTATTAGGGCAATGCTAGTTTTATAAAATAAGTTTGGAAGTATTCCTTCCTCTTCTATTTTTTTGAAAGATTTTGAGAAGTATTTATATTAACTCTTCTTTCAATGTTCAGTAAGAATTAATCAGTGAAACCATCTAGTTCTATACTCCTTATTAGATACTTCTGATTACTGATTCAACCCCCTTACTAGTAATTGACCTGTTTAGATTTTTCATTTCTTCATGATTCATTCTTGGTAGGATGTTTATTTCTAGGTATTTCTCTATTTTTTTTCTGGCAGATTTCTTCAATTTGTCCAATTTTTTGGCATATAATTGTTTGTAGTAGTCTCTTATGATCCTTGTATTTTTGTTTTTGTCTGTTGTAATGTCTCCTCTTTCTTTTCTAATTTTATTTATTTGAGTCCTCTTTTTTTCTTGGTAACTCAAGATAAGTTTTGTATATTTTGTTTACCTTTTCAAAAAACCAGCTCTTAGTTTTATCGATCTTTTCTGTTACCTTTTTAGTCTCTATTTCATTTATTTTCACTCTGATCTGTTATTTTTTTCCTTTGATAACTTTGGTTTTAGTTTCTTCTTTTTTTTTCCTAGTTCTTTGCAATGTAAACTTCAGTTGTTAATTTGAGAACTTTCTTCTCTTTTTTTTAATGTGGGCGTTTATCGTTGTAACTTTCCCTGTTAGAACTACTTTTGCTGCATCGTGTAAGTTTGGTATATTGTATTTCCATCTTTGTTTATCTCAAGATATCTTTTTTATCGCTTTTTTGACCCTTTGGTTGTTCAGTAGCATACTGTTTTATCTCCATGTACTTGTAAATTGTCCAGTTTTCTTCTTGTAATTGATTTTTAGTTTCATACCATCTTGATTGGAAAGAAATGCTTGATTTTACTTTAGTCTTCTTAAATTTATGAAGATTATTTTGTGGCCTAACTAACATATGATCTGTACTGGAAGATGTTCCATGTGAGCTTGCAAAGAATGTGTATTCTGCTGCCATTGGATGGAATGTTTCCTAAGTGTCTGTTAGATGTATCTGGTCTAATGTGTATATAGTTCAAGTCTAATGTTTCCTTATTGATTTCAGAATGACTTTTAAGAGCAGCTACCATGAGACATCACTTCACACCTACTATGATGACTATATTCCAAAAAGTGGATAATGACAAGTTTTGGCAAAGAGGTGGAGAAATTGGAACCCTCCTGCATTGCTGGTGGGAACGTAAGATGGTACAGCTGATATGGAAAGAGTCTGGCCATTCCTCCAAGAGTTAAACATAGGGTTTCTATATGACTAAGCATTCTATTCCTACAAAGAAAATTGTAAACAGATGTCTACATAAAACCATGCACACACACATTCACAAATTCATTATTCACAACATCCAGGGAGTAGAAGGTAGTCACAACATCGACTGAATGTCTATCAGTAGATGAATGGATAAATAAAATGAAAAATTATTCATCTATAAAAAGAAATGAAGTGTTGATACAGGCTATAACATGGATGCACCATGAAAACGTCATGTAAAGTGAAAGAAAGCAGACACAAATGGTATCCTAGTGTAAGACTTCATTTACAAAATGTTCAGAATAAGCAAATCCATAGAGACAGAGGTAGATTTGTGTTTTCCAGAAGCTGAGGGAAGGGAACACTGGAGAGCGTCTGCTACCCAGTACAGGGTTTCTTTGGGGGGAGATGAAAATGTACAGGAATTAGTAATGATGGCTTCACAACTTCATGACTACACTAAAAGCCCCTGAACTGAAGGGGGCATTTCATGTATGTGAATTATGTATCAATAAAAAATAAATAGCTTTAAAAATAGAGGATTTATTCAGAGGGGGCATTTCATGTATGTGAATTATGTATCAATAAAAAATAAATATCTTTAAAAAGAGAGGATGGATTCAGAATGGAGAATGTGTAATCAGATGTTTTAAATCAGCACTTCCAACAAATTATAATATTTTAAGGGAATTCTCTTGCAATCTAGTGGTGAGAGATATGGAATGCCTTCAGGAGCTCTAGAGCATAAAGCACAAACTACTGTAAAAAGAACTGTTCAAAGTCTTTTTTGTTTTGTTAATCTGTGCCACCTTCCTGTATAGCCAGAGTAATTTCATATTTGCAAGTTTTAAATGTGATTGATGATAAACATTAATACACAAAAAGATCCCAAATACTGCTGAATTACGTGGCATTGAACACCCGGAAGATATTTTAGGTCAATTACAATCTGCTGAACTACAAAATCAGCATGCTGTTCACGAAGATTTCTCAAAAACCAGAGTATAATTAAAAAATTTCTTTTGAAAACAGGAAAAGTACATTTTATATATGTAAATAGCTTACCTAAAAAGGGGGACAAATTTAGGCAAATAGTCAAGAGGTCTTATTTTCAAAGAACAATAAAGAACTGTAAATAACTTAATGTGTAACATTATTGACTTTTAAAACTATCTTATTTTTAAAAACTCCGCAAATACAAAAAGTTCTTCCAAACAAATATATTGTCCAATGAATTTTTATAAGGCATTTTTGGAGCTCCCACCCAGGTGAAGACATATGGTCTGATTCAATCATAATCCCACTGTAAGACCCCAGCAACTACAACACTGATTTTTTTAGAGATGACGCAATCATCCATCCTTAGAAATTATAGTTTAATCTTACTCACTTTTTAAAAAGTGTTAGTATTTTATGTCAATTTCACCCCACAGATTCCACCCCCCCCCTTTTTTTTTTCTTATAATGTATCTGTCAAGGAATCCAGGGCATTTGCCCAGCAGAATATTCCACACTCTCAATTCCATTTATTGTGGGCTCACAGTGCAGTTCCTCTGTCTTCTTGAAAATTGGCAGCTGAACCCCAGACTTGATCAGACTCAGGCTTAACTCTTTTAGTAAGATTATATGGCGTGGTATGCTCCTACCATGAGGTACCTCTCTGTCTCTCTTTGTGGTCTGAGCACCTGTTGATATGCAATGCCTCGATCCCTTTACCCGTTAGTGGTTGCAAAATGGTGGTCTTTCAATTCTATCATTTTTTCTTCATTTATTAGATAAAATGCTTTTACAAAGAGATGCTTTCACTCTTCTACTATTTGGTTATCGTCACATAGTTTGTTCAGAGGACCCAAGTTAAATGCTTGATTCTTCCCTCTAAATGTTTGTTTGGCTTTTGCATTGTCGGGGTAGACAGAAATGATGTATTGTTTTTTAAAGTTTTAATATTCAAGAATAAAAATGTGATCTCACACTTTTATGAAAACAAAAAAGCAGATGTTTAATAATTTCATTTGTTTTCCACTTTTTGTTGAAGTATAATACATTTAAGGAATGTCCATGTCATAAGGTTGTAGATCAATGATTCTACACAAACTGACCACACTATAGAATCAGCAAACAAATCAAAAACCAGAACATTACCAGTACCTTAGAACAGCCACTTCCAGTCACAATCATCTTTAAGAATAACCACACCCCTGACATCGAAAAACCGTTTCTGTTTTGATACTTTAGATGAATGGGATTGTGCAGTATATACTCTTTTATACCAAGGTTCTTTTGCTCATCATTCTGGCTGCAGGAGTCATTGAATAGCTTGTCGATTATTCTGCTGATAGGTTTCAGGTTGTTTCCAGTTGGAAGTTGTATTGTTATGGACTTTTCAGTGCATGCCTTTTGGGGAACATAGATGTGCATTTCTTAGGGTATATATTGCCTTCATCTTTAAACACGGTATTAGAACCACATAGTCCCTTGGGAGAGAACTATTGAAATATGTAAATTTCTTTTATAGAAAAAATGAGTTCTTATTTATAAATAGCACCATACTGCATTTAGTTTCAAAATTGTTAGCTGCTGCTGCTGCCAACATCAGGCACAAGCCCCTAGCAAATCTCAGAGAAAGTGGCACCTGCCCATGGTCACCGTCAATGGCTTGCCTATGCTCGTCACAAAGAAGAGAAATCAACAGCTCAGCACTGGAGGGGAGTTTTGTCTCATTTTCAGTGCCTTCTCACAGCCTATCTAGGCCTTTAGAGCAGTCCCAGTTTATAGATTAACAGTTACTTAAGAAGCTCTGCGTAGAAACCTGAATTACCTAGAAACCTATATTTTCATTTACTTTTATGAGTGTTTATCACCTGTGATGGGTTGAATTATTCCCCCATCCCAGATTCATACAGTACCTCAAAATGTGACCTTATTTGGAAGGAGGTCGTTGCAAGTGTAATTAGTTAAGATGAGTTCCTTGTGGTGGGCCCTAATCCAGCATGGCTGGAGTCCATAAAAAAGGGCAAATCTGGACCTAGACAGGACTAAAGGGAGAACGCCATGTGAAGAGAAAGGCAGAGATCAGGGGGATGCTTCTATAAGCTAAGGAATGCCAACGATTGACCACAAGTCACCAGAAGGTAGGAGAGAAACAGCAAATGGATCAACTTCTCACATCTCACAGAAGAAATCAATGATGAGAACACCTTGAGCTCAGACTTCTAACCTCCAGAATGTGAGACAACACTGCTCTTGTGTAAGCCCCCCACTATATGGTACTTTGAGACAGCAAACTAACATATCCCCCTTTATAATGTGGTACCCTCGGTCATTGCCTAATTTGGCTTTTAACTTGGACCTGAGGTCTGAATGAGAGCTGTGTAATCTTGGGGAAAGCATCTGTGTCCTCTTATGTGTAATTAGGATAATAGTCGTACCTACATCATAGGTTGTTGTGAGAATTATGTAAAACCTGCACTTAAAGAACTTCTTAATATACCTCTAAACAGTAAGGTTTTTTTTTAATAAATATTAACTTCTATTATTATATACAAAGTCACAGCCACAATAAACTCCAAAAAACAGAACTACTACAAGTGACATTCTCTGGAACACAGGAACGTGCCCCAAATAAATAAAAAAATAAATTATCCTTAATAAGAAACCCCAAAGGGAAATAAAAACTGTAGTTACAGATTAGTTGAGGACAAGGCAATCATTACATCGAATCTCATGGATATCACCACACAATAAAATGAAAATGGTTAGGGACACCTAGGTGGCTCAGTTGGTTAAGAGACTGCCTTCGGCTCAGGTCATGATCCTAGAGACCCGGGATCGAGTCCCACATCAGGCTCCCTGCTCGGCATGAAGCCTGTTTCTCCCTCTCTCACTCCCCCTGCTTGTGTTCCCTCTCTGGCTGTGTTTCTCTCTGTCAAATAAATAAAATCTTTTAAAAATCAATTAATTATTAATTGATTAATTGATTAATTTAAAAATGGTCATAAAAGTGTAGCTCTAAATGCTTTCCAATCAAGGAAAAATTTTAAAGATAAAATAAAACAGGTAGCCCAGGGAACTAGAAAAAGTAACAAAGTGATTCTAAGAAAGCAGGATGAAAAGAGCAGAAAAAAATATTGACACTAACCAAGATGTCATTCTGGTAACCAAGCTTTATAAAGCGTTTCGTACATGCTCAGCTTTGTGTGAAGGAGTTTTCCCTCACTGTCACTGAATTATCAGTACAATCTTTTTTTTTTTTTAAGATTTTATTTTTTTATTTATTTGACAGAGAGAAACACAGCCAGAAAGGGAACACAAGCCGGGGGAGCGAGAGAGGGAGAAGCAGGCTTCCCGCTGAGCAGTGACCTCGATGTGGGACTCGATGTGGGACTCGATGTGGGACTCGATCCCGGGTCCCCGGGATCATGATCTGAGCCGAAGGCAGTTGCTTAACCAACTGAGCCACCCAGGCGCCCCACCAGTACAATCTTTTGAGAGAGATACTATGGTTATTTCCATTTTACAGATTAGGACACTGAGGTTTTGTGAGGGGTGAGGTGACCTGCCCCAGGTCAGAGAACAGAAGCAGGATTGTCTCCCAGGAAGTGCGACTGCAAATCCCTAGTTCATCATCGCTGTACACTCCCTGGCCTTCTCCAGCCAGGGCACAACTGGTCACATTCGAGAAAACACCTGCTTTACTGCTTCTCATATGCTGTTTCTGTTGCATATCCTGTGCAGAATTTAGTCATCTCTTTTTTTTTCTTAGGATTTCATTTATTTATTTGAGAGAGAAAGAGAGAGAGCAAAAGAGCCTGAGCGGAGGTGGGGGGAGTGGCAGGCAGAAGGAGAAGCAGGCTTCCCGCCCAACAGAGAGCCTGATGCAGAGCTCAGTCTCAAGGACCCTGAGATCATGACCTGAGCTGAAGGCAGAGGCTTAACCCGCTGAGCCACCCAGGCGCCCCTTCCCACAAATGATTGAAAGTCATATTGAGAACAGATTTTTTTTCTTAAAATCCACAAATAGGAACAAGTTCCAAGGACAGAAAAAAAATTAAGATTTGTATATCTCTGGTTCCTTTCAGTTCACTAGATAGCAGTTATTAAAAATCTCCACTTTCATGTCAGGTCCTCACAAAAACAAATGAAATCCACTTAGCCAAAACATACCTTTATTTGGCTATTGCATTTTTTCAGATGTAACAAAGTAAACCTTTTATTAAAAAGGATCTTTCTATAACATGAGGAATCAATGTGGCACATCCCAGGACAAACCCCACAAGTAGAACAAAGGTAAATTGCAATTCGTTGTTTTGTAAGCATTATTTTTGGAAAGCCCAGTGTTGCTTTCAGCTTTGCACATACTGTATAATGATATAGTATCTCTGGAACTCTACACATTTAGAGGCCGTAATTATAGCAGTGCTACACTTGACTCCCTTATTTGCTAAGCGGAGCTGAAACCTGATGCCAAGCAGAGAGGGGGTCCTACCAGTTGACTCCACAAATGTATCCCAGTTAGAGAATAAATAACAATTACAACAACACAATGCTTTTTTTTTTAAAAAAAAAGATGTTATTTATTTATTTGACAGAGAGAGACACAGCGAGAGAGGGAACACAAGCAGGGGGAGTGAGAGAGGGAGAAGCAAGCTTCTTGCTGAGCAGGGAGGCTGATATGGGGCTGGATCCCAGGACTCCAGGATCATGACCCGAGCCGAAGGCAGATGCTTAATGCCTGAGCCACCCAGGCGCCCCAATATAATGCTTTTAAAAAGAAATGAAATTGCTATAGCTTTCATCCCTTTAGAACTCAATGCCCACTAAGGTAAGAAAGCAGAAAAGTGGGGGTTTTCGTTGGATTTATTTTGCCATTCAAGAAAGCCTCTTGGTTAAGTCTTTTGGTTTCTATTAATGTTACTTTATTACAGTTAAGGATGGATGGGCCTCAGTCTGGCTGCCTCTTCACATTTCCCTAAAATGTTTTGGGCTCAGAGAAATTCAAAATGCACTTTGTCCTAAACACTCATTCTTTTCCTTTTTAAGTGACTGTAAACATTTACCTCGGCTTCAGAGTCATTGGCACTTAGCTCATCAAAACTTTTCACAGCATAGCTCCGCATGTACTAAAATAAAACAAACACCCTTGCTTTTAAAAGACACTGGATGCCAGAACTACTCTGCGGAGTCCACCAGGCACTTTCATCTTAGAAGCACTAAGTCATATTTTGCCAAATATAACTGGATTAAAATGTCCACTAGGTTTTCGTCCCCTCAGAGCTTCCCTGTCCCCTCTGAGTCTCAGGGAGCTGCTGGGCCCTTGCTTTTCCTGGCTGCATGGCTCTTGGCCCTATGAGTCCATGGGTAAAGCCCAGTGGAGTCAAAATTCATCATCTCCCCTCTCAAATCCGTTATCCCTTCTGAGTTCATTCTCAGAAAATGACACCACCTTCTCCCCCTGCCCTACCCAGAACACAGAACCAAGAGAAGTCCTACTTCGCCTCCCGCCGTCCTGCCAGACTCTGTTCATTCATCCGTTGGGGTTCGAATTTGCTTTGCTTTTCACTGTCCCAGTCTACACAGCATTATTTCTGGTCCATATTTGTGCAGTTGATGTAGTTTTGGAAATGTAGGTGAGGTACAGAGCTGATGACCAGGAAAGAATTCTTAAGAGTGTTTGGTGCAGAAGGGTATTTTTATTAAAGCACGGGGACAGGACCCTCGGGCAGAAAGAGCTGCAATGGTGCCCTAAGGGGCGGTGATCATACATCTTCAGGGTTGCCGGGTGCGGGTTAAGGATAGCCTAAGTCTTCCAGGTATTTTCAAAATAAGTTTTCCAGGACCCTGAGGGGGCTAGCTATTGTTGGGAAAGGTCGTTTATTATTCTTTAGTAAACCCTTAGTCAGGATCTCCTTCAGATGTATGTCAGTGGGCCGTATACTCGGAGAATAATTCTTAAAGTATATCTTGGGGGGCGTGGGGGGGGGTAGAGGAGAAAAAGGGAGCTTCCAAAGGAATGTCTGTCTGTTTAGAATAGACTCACAGCATCCTGGAGGCTTGGGGCTAAGATTGCCTTGGCCTTTAGCAAAGTGTCAACATCAAGGCAGCTGAGCCCCCAGAGGAAGTTCCCTCTGCCACTTTCAGGGACCTGTCTATGAGCTCTGACTAGTAAGGAAATTTAATTTTTCTTCTGCCTTTGTTTCCCACATCACAGTGATTTCCTAAAGCTAGTTAGTCGGCCTCTAGACTCATTCCCCAATCCCTTGCTCACTCAAAACCAGAGACATCGTTTCCAAAGGGGAAATGCGATCTCCTGAATTCCCCTTTCAAAAACCTTTCCAACGTGTCGGGAGCCGCCTGGGTCTCGCAAGCTGACGGAGCCACCGTGGGGAAGACGGCAGTCTGAGCACAGCTCCTGCCTCACGGGAAAACTCACTGACTTCCATGAATCTCAGTGAGAAGATAGCAGTAGAAGCACAGCTCCTGCCGCCAGAAAATAACCCCACTAGGCCTGACGTGGTCACAGAGAGGGAAGGGCAGTCTGAGCCTCGCTCCTGCCGACGGTGCAGAACTGCCGTCTTGTCTCCTCTTTCTTCTAATTGGTCTTTATCCTAAAAGCAAAGCACGTTACTCTTGACAGGGCCTCGGGACCCTCTAGGCCAAACCGAGACTCCCTTACAGTCCTCAAGAGTGTATTTTTTGTACTCTCCCTTTAAAGTTCCTGCACCTTTGTGGAGGAGATTGTCAAGGCTCTTAAATGGTTAAATAAAGGGCTTAATATAAGAAATAGAACTGCACTAATAAGAACATTGCCATGCACACAAAGGATCCATAAATAAAGAGTTCTGCACCCATTTATAGAAAAGAGACTTAAGCAAGGGCTTCTACCTTTGCAAAATAACTTATCTTTCTCCTTGATGCCAGCCTGACTAACTTTTGGTCATTGCATTAATAATGTAGCTAAAACTTTGTATATAGGTCACCTAAGCCTTTCAGTTGCTTTCTTATCTGTAAGGACTGCTCAAAAAACACCATATCATTAGTCGACCCTTTATAATCTAGGCACCAAATGTAAGAAATTGTAGAAAACCTTACTAATTAACATGTCCTCGGTTTGGTTTAGGGAGTTAACTCTGAACTGTAGATAGGTGCACCTGCAAAACATGTTTCACTGATCAAAGCACTATGTTTCTCTAACAGAGATACTGTGTAATCAAAAATCATTCTCGGTAAAGAAAATTTTCCTTCATGAGAATCTTTAACTTGCTGCCTATAAATAAAGACACTGAAAGCCGACAAGGCGAAATGTCTGGCAGGTGATCGGACAGGAATCTTCAGGGCTCTCTCGTTCGTCGACACCATCCTTCCTTCAGGGACTCCTGGTTCAGCCACAGTGGGCCTCCGGCACCAACATCTCCTATCACTTGTGGAAATTTTTGTGTAGATTTTACCAGACCCTTCTTAACCTACTTATCTCCCCCCTCACTCTGCTCCTCCCTGCCCCACTCTCACAAAGGCAAGGGAACTAGCCTGAGGTCCTCAAGCCAGAGCTGTTATTTCTTTTCTCCAGGCCTTTTAGCTGTTTGGCATGATAATAACTATGATCTATGGACAGTTTTATCAGGAACTTGGCGCTGTTCTAAATACAGTCAGTTCGGCTGGGCACTGTTATAAATACAGTCAGTTCGGCTGTACCATGATACAAATTGCAAGAAAATTCACCATTCACTGTTCAAAATTCACTGCAAAATCATGCAATGGATTCACTGTTCAAAATTCACTGTTCAAAATTCACTGTTCAAAATTCACTGCAAAATCATGCAATGGAAACCCTTACAGAAAAGATGGAGTTGGGGATGTACCACTCAAAAAAAAAAAAAAAGTAGTGGCACATTTGTGAGGTCCAGTTTTGGAATCCAAGCCGCCATCTTGTTTACTCAGAAAAACAGCTCCAGGTGTTATGGACAAACGGCTCCTGGAAAACAAAGGAGACCAGGTTGGGGGAGACACCCAACCAGTTAAACCCCTTAATCTCCCATCCAGGGAGCTATGTGGAAGGCATTTAGATGCAAACTAAGAATGGGCACCCATTACCGGAACTTGGGGTTGGATGGGAATGCCCAGGTGCCCCCACCTCGGGTGCCCAGGGCCCTTGCAAGTACAAATTAACTCAGGCAAGCCACGTGAGTGGGTCAGCTCCAGTGCTGACGTGACCCTAGTCAGCTTGTGATTTGGGGGGATGCTATAAAAGCGGGCCTGAGAAGTCGGGCGGGGTCCTTTTCTCCCTGGAGAGAAGAGACTCTGGCCCCAGGGCCAGTAAGATTCGATGCTTGGTGCGAAATAAAGCTCTGCTTGACCTTCGCTTTTGTATCAGCCTCGTTCCTTTGACCACGAACCTTATTACATTAAAAAAAGCTAGAAAATGAATAAAAGTGGTAGCAAACTCTGACATATATAGATGGCTAAGAAACACATAAATACTAGTATATATATTTTTGGTCTTTCTCATTGATTCCTAGCAGTAAGGTTTTAGAGCTCCTAAAACCCATAGAATTTCCTGAGAGATAGGAATGAGAGGCGTATCCTGGTCAGGGGGTTTTGCTACTGGGGTCACTCTTGAGGACAGAGGCTGGAGATCAGAGGACACAACTCTGTGATTAGAGGAGTGGAATTTTTAGCTCGCTGCTCCTGACCTTTAGGGAGAGATTAGGGCTGGAGATGGGGTCAAGGGCCAATGGTCCATGGTTTTACTTTCTCAAGTGTTTTAAATGTGCAGCCCAGGCTGGGGATCCCCTTAGGGCAAAGCTGACCCTATGAGTGGGAAGCATCTGACTACAAGGTGCTGCGGGAGCCGGGAAGGTCATTAGCACTTTCAGCAGCAGGTGGACAGGTTCACCTTGAGCTCTCTGGCCCTGGACGTCAGTGAACCAGTGATCAGTAAGACCACACCGAGGAGAGGGCGATTCAAAGCACCATATCGTTAAACTGGATTTGAAGTATTTTTATAATCTCCTCAAACCAGATTTTATATTATGAATTAACGTAGATGCTGTGCCCCAAATTTATTTTTGTGAATTCCAAAGCATTATCATGTCAGAACAAGAAAATCGACGTTAGACAACCTTTTAAGTAAGTGAAGAAGTGTCAGATGTGTGGAAAGGTTTTAAGAACTGTGACAGGAGTACCATTGAGGGATGAGCATAAAATAGAGAAATCAATCAGAACAGCTTTACTTTCCATGATGTTTTAAGTTTAAGAATCTAGGTGAGCTTATGACACCAGATTAACGGGGCAACTTCCACAGACATAGCACAAATTACTAATGTTTTCTATTCAGCAAGAGAACTGTTTTCCAATGTATATTTCATGAAATACTAATTTCTTCAAATTTTATAGGAAATGTTAGGTGACATGAAATGAGACAGGTTTCTTTACTGTAGGATTGTTTTCAGTCTTTCTTATGAAGATGTATGTGGTGAATCTCTAAGAAGGAGATGGTAGTAAACAAAGTTTTCAAAATTTCTCTTTCGTTGCTCTTTTTTTCTTTTGCTCTCTGTAAAGATTTCCTCAAAAAAAAAAAAAAAAAGCCCATACTTTTAGACATCCCAGAAGAGAGGGCCAGGGGGAAATGAAAACCAGTCAATTCCATTTTTCTCAAAATTACTTGTACCTTTTTCAAATATTTGATTATACTCTATGCCTTAGGTCATTTTCCCTGCTACTGAGTTGTGCACTTCACTGGGGGCATCGACAGGACCGAGTGTGGCAGCACCAAAGGGTGCAAGCAGAAGAGACACAAGGAGCAGGTGAAAGGGAGAGCCCAAAGCCAGCTGAAACACACAGGGATCTCTGTGGAAGGACCCTTTGTCAGCATAGGAGACTCCATCCCGCCTGTGCCTTCCCCTCAGCAGCCACCTGGAGGGGAGGATGAAAATGACTGGGAATCCTAGGGACTCAGCCGCTCCTTCCCCCCACCAAAACTGAGACTTAGGCACTGCCCACACAAAGAACCAAGGGGATGGGCTCCTGGGCTTGCCAGGTCTCCTAGCCTGTGCTGCCCTTGGAGGGATGGGATTTGTGGAGGACCATCAGGTGGTGACTGGACCTTCTTCAGGGAGCAGCAAGACTGGCTTCTGAGCCAAATGACTGGTTGAGCAGGACCTTGCCCTCTGCAGGTGTTCCACCCATCCCCTTCACCAAGCTCCTTTCTTTCCTAAAGAGACTTCGAGATGAAACAGTGCATGAATCAATAAAGATGTATAATGCAAGAACTGAAAAAAAAAACAAAACAAAAAAACAAAAAACACCCTTTCCTTTGCATCTCAAATTAACACACCAGTATATACGGTGACATGAATGAACAAACTATTTATCCAGGTGCAAAAGAATAATCTCTCTGCCCACCGATGAAAATAACCCAAGACCCAAAACCACAGTAATCCTGGGCACCTGGTCCTCAGACATGGCTGAATCTGGGCTCATGGTGGCTGTCTGATGGGTGATTTTTAAGGCTGTCATTGTTTTTGTGATTTATGATACTTCCCATCTCGAATTCATAGCCCCTGTGCTTCCTCTCACCTTTTGAACAGGTGCTATGCAATTTAAAAATCACCCTGAATAGTAAAATGGACAAATGATGTGAGAATGAAGGACAAATTGGTAAATGGATTAGCCTAGTCTGGAAGCCAGAACTTCAATGAATTTTCCAGCTTCAAATACAACTAATATTATTTCACAGTGAGCTATTCTTCTTGGTTCCATTTTAGTAGTGTGAATCCTGAATTTAAAATCAGCATAAAAAGCTCTTTCTTACAGATAGATTCCTACTTCAGGCTGCTCGAAAGTTGCAAAAGCCATGGTCCAGCGAATGCCAACCACATAAAATTTCCACCCTCGGGGTCCAGAGAGTGCCAACGACATAAAAGTACAACTCTTGGGGACAAAGAACGTTCCTTTCTTCCTGGCCATCTTTGGACTCCTAGGTCCCCCCAAAACTGTCAGGGAAAAGAAATCTTTTCTCTTTTTTCCAAGGAAAAGGAAATTCTAAAGAGTAACCATTATAATAACAATCTGTAAATCTTCTCATTAAAGTCGGAGGGCTGAGTCCTTTCAAGGAGGGAGTGCAACTCTGGCCACAGTTCAGTTCGCTCTTTGTTGGAGCCCTGCAGGGAAATGCGTCCTGTGTAAGGCAAGGGAATTACAGTCGCTGCCTGTGCAGCCAGAGGATGGAACTGAGCTGTCTCTTATTCATATGTGCTCTCCAGAATGCCCCAAAGCCTCTCTAGACTCTAGAAAATAAGAACAAAATAAATGTACGTACAGCAATGAACGAAGAGAAAATAGAGTCAGTCAAGATGATGAATGAGTAAGCCGCAGGGCTCATTCTTTTAGAAGTCCAATATGCAAACAATGAATCTTGGAACACAACATCAAAAACTAATGAAGCACCATATGGTGATTAATATAACATAATTTTCAAAAAAAAGAAGACCAAAAAAACTGCAAATGCCATAAGTAATTACAATCCTGATCAAATATTGCCTCCTCAGAAAAGCCGCCTTTGACTTCCCTAAATTAATTCCTCATTCCACCTGTATCCATCACTATCTTACTCCTTTGCCTTCCTTTATTTTCTTCTGACCACTCAGATTCCATTGTGTATCTACTCATTTCCTTTGTTTTTCCCACCCCTCCTCTTGTGAAGTCTGATCTCCACACTGGAAAGCCCTTTTTTGTTTTGCTCCCAAAGATACCCTCAGCACCTATTAATTACAGTGCATGGAATATAGTAGGAGCTCAATGATTGTTGTTCACTAAATAGGTAATAAAGAATGAAATGGAAACACCATATGCTCAATAAAAAACCCAAGAAAAAATATGTATGTCATCTTGATATACATATATATAAATATCTATAGCTACATATAGATATGGAATATATAGAGAGAATTTATATATACAAAATCTTGAGAAAATTAGCTAAAAATATATAAAACAATAAATGTTAGTTATACTTTACATCAATAAGTTACACTATAACATGTTAATTTATATGTTAGAGTCACTTCACATCAGTTAAGTCTCAGATAAATTAAAGATGATAATGTTAAATAAAATACAAGAATGAAATATATAACCATATAATCTTGGGCACTGAGTTGGGAAAAGTCTTTATAAAAATGACAAGCATAATAGAAAAGATTGGTAGTTATGAATGTCTTCAATCAACAACAAAAATCCAATGTTTAGAAACAAATGAATAGAGGGGCGCCTGAGTGGCTCAGTGAGTTAAGTGACTGACTCTTGATTTGAGCTCAGGTCATGATCTCAGGGTTGTGAGATCAAGCCCTGAATGGGGCTCTGTGCTTAGCAAGGAGTCTGCTTGAGATTCTCTCTCCCTCTATTTCTGCCCCTTCCCTCCATGCATGTTCACTCTCTCCTCTCCTTCTCTCTCTCTCTCTCTCTCTCTCTCTCTCTCTCTCTCTTTAAAAAAGAGAGAGAAGAAGAAGAAGAAGAAGAAGGAGGAGGAGGAGGAGGAGGAGGAGGAGGAGGAGAAGAAGAAACTAGGAGAGTATTTGCAACTATACTATATACACTATAAATAAAGGATTTATACTTAGTATAAAAGAGTCTTTAAAATTCAAGCAAAAGGTGAGTGGTGGTCACTAGAATTATTGTGGAGATCATTCTGTAAAGTTTAAAAATGTTGAATCGCTATGATATACACCTGAAACTAAGATATTGTATGCCAAGTATACTTCAATTTGAAGTGCACCTTTTCAAAATAAGCACAAAGTATAGGCCAGTGATTTACCTCTCCCCAAAATGAAGATGGCCAATAAATATATGAAAAAGCTCTATCTCCAGTTCGCATAGAAATGCAAGCTCCATATAACCTCATTTTTACATGTGATAATGGCCCAAAGGATAGCTAATAAAGTTTAATAATTTTGGAGCAGATGCCAAATACCAATGCTGGCTTGGCAAGTAGAGACTTTCTGGAAGAGTCTCACAATGAGAAAAAGAGAGAGACTATGTGCCCAAGCATGCACAAGTGGGGGGGGGGTGGACAGAAAGAAAAAGAAAGAGAGAATCCTCAAGAAGACTCCTTGCTGAGCCCAGAACCCTACACGGGCCTTGATCCCAGGACCCTAAGATATATATGAGAAATCAACCAACTGAGCCACCCAGGTGCCCCTCACAATTACACATATTGCATATATCTTTAAAATGAGAGTAACCATTACAACAGTGGTTTTTGCCTCTCAGAATTTACTGTAAGAAAAATGCCAAGGAAATATGCCAACGTTTAGTCACAGAGACGATACTAACAATGCTGTTTATAGTCATCCTAAGTTAGAAACAAACTAAATATCTATCAACTTCAAATTCATTAAGTAAATCATGGTTTATCCACATGATTTATACAATCATTAAAAACAATTACGGACTATGCATTAGTTGACATTGAAGGATGATTTTTAATATTAAGGGTGATATGGATGGTGGTTATGTTTTCTTTTAAAGTTCTTATCTGTTAGAGATACATTCAGAAATAGGTGAAGTGATATCAAGTCTTCACTTGGATTGGTTTTAAAATACCCCACCCTTTCCCATTTAAAAAAGTAGGTGGGTGAGAGAGAGGAAAAAACTGAGAGACTCAGTATTGTTTAATTCTGGGCAAGTAACTTATCCTCTCTGTGCTTAACTCTCATGTGACAAGGATCCAATAATAAAAATTCTTCGGTTGTTGTGGGAGTTAAATAAAACAATGAGGGTATCATGTTTCCCACAATGTCTGGCCCAGAGTCAGGTGCTTTCTCAGGATATGGAACATACCAGTATAGCAGGTGCTCAGAGGTGCTTGGAAAACTAAAGATGCCCTTGGTTCTGAAAAGTTAGCTTCTTTCTTCCAGTGCCTGAATTTTTATGGAACAGGACTAGGGATGCCTGGGTAACACCAGTGTAGAGAACCTCGTGCTGCTGGGAAGAGAACCAGATGCCAGCAAAGAGAACTACTTAATGGGGAAGAGCAGATCTCTTAGAAGAGAAGAAAAAAATGCTTCTTTCAAAATTTTGCTGCAAGTTTCCTCTGGTGCCTGTAATAACTCAAAAGGCAGAATTGAGGGAAGAGGCCAGCCCAGAGACTGACTTCAGAACCTGCCCTCTGAGCCCCTGGCTCCTTCCCTGGAAGTCCCCTTACTCATTCTTGATTTTTCTTCCTGAGCATCATATTCATTTGGGTAAGAACTTCCTGCCAAATGCAGAAGACTCAGCAGTGTGGGGTAGAACTAACATGGGCTCTTCAGCTTGCAGGTACCCAGAGGGCAGTCCCAGTGCGTAGCTCTGCTCCAAGACCCTGCAGGGAAATGTGTCCTGCAGTTATCCTCCAGCTGAGGCCAACATCTGGAGTCTCTGATCCCTCTCTCCTCCAGTCAGATCCTCAGGGGAGATCGTGGCTTAATCAATGAACAGAGTTACAGAGTGGGATGGGAGGGTCGATAAACGGTAGAGAAGAAAATGTTCTTGATCTGCTTCAAATTACACTTAATAAATCACAAAGGGCAGTAGATGAGCTGAGAATAGAAGAGGTCCAAATTATTCTTTCTTTCTAAAACATGCAAACTAATCTTTGAGGCACTGAGTAACCAGACCTACAGGGGTGGCTTCTAATGCAGGCTTTAAAATAAGACATGGCAGAGGGAGAGATTTGGTTCTTTTAGCTTGTATAGATATACTGCATATCCTCAGCATGAAATCGCTATTCTTGTCATGAATGAATATTGCCATCTCAACCTAGTTGCCTGTCATAGAAGCAACACTCCATAGCTTTTCACTTTTTAGCCATTCCCTTCTTCGCACACATTTCTTTAAATCAGAAGGAAGATTTCACTTTTACAAATAATCTGGGAATGTGATGTTCATGAGTTGTAATTCTATTTCCAGTTTTCCACCCACATCCTCCATTACTGTAGCCACATCCTTAATGTGTAGAGAATGAGTACCAAGGACCCTGGAATATCTAGTTGTAAGGAAATTGATGCCAAAAAAAAAAAAAAAAATCCCGTCATCATCCAGGAAGACTGATGGTACTTTGGACAATATAATCAAGGGTAGTGTGATAGTTTGCTTCTGCTGCCATAAACAAGTACCACAGACCAGGTGGCTTCTACAAAGAGAAATTGATTTTCTCACAGTTCTAGAGGCTAGAGATGCAAGATCAAGGTGTCAGTAAGGGTGATCCCTTCTGAGGCCTCTCTTCTTGACTTATACATGGCTGTATTCTTCTTCCAATACCCATGCCAGCTTGATCTTCTCTCTGTGCATGTATGTCTCCTAATCTTCTCCCTACAAAGACATGGCTCATTAGATTAAGGGCTCACCCATATAGCCTTATTTTACCTCCATTACTTCTTTAAAGGCCCTATCTCCAAATACAGTGACATTATGGGGTATGTAGGGGCAGGGATTAGGAAAAACATATGAAAATTCAACATAAGAATTTCTAGAGGGCACAATTCAACCTATAATACTCAATCTTCTTGCCCACAAAATTCATGTCTTTTCCTATGCAAAATACATTCACCCCATCCCAACAGCCCCCAAAATGAATTTATTCCAGTATCAGCTTGAAGACCAAAATTTTAACTAAATGTCATCAAAATCAGATATGAGAGAGACTCAAGGTATGATCCATCCTGAATCAAAATTCCTTTCAGGCTGTGGACCTATAAAACCAGAAGGCAAGTTATCTGCTTTCCAAATACAATGGTGGGACAAACACAAGATAGATATTCCCATTCAACAAGAGAGAAATAGAAAAGAAGGAGAAGTCATGGATCCAGGAGGGTCTGAAAGATAGTAGGGAAAATTCCATTAGATCTTAAGCCTCAAAAATAATCTTTGGCTCAACACTCTGTCCTCTAGGCCCACCCTGGTGGTAGCCCTACTTTTCTGGTCCACCAGGGCAGTAACCCTGATTGGGCAGGCTATGTAGTTGGGGAGGGGAGCAGTAGACTGAGGAGACACTAGATGTGGCTCTATTCAGTAACCAGTTCTGTGATCTTGAACATGACATTCAATGTCTCAGCATCATGGTTTCCTCATCTGTAAAGTGAGATGGCTACCATTACCAGGGCTCTTTTTTATCTCTGCAATTATTTAGTTTGATAGGGGATATTAACCTTCTTTTCTGACAACCTCTGTCCCCAAAAGAGGATCAGTGGTCAACAGTTCCAAAATACAAAAGCACAATAAAATTTAAGGCACATTTATCCTCTCTGCAGGGATCACTAATATGATTTTTACAAAATAGTAAAGAAGTGGCCATTTTTCAGGATTCCTGATCAAGCAGCAAATCAATAAAAGTTGAAACTAAATTTGAAGACATGCTTAATACAATAAAATGCAGACTTTTAGGTTTTGATCCAAGAATATGAAGTTTAGGTGCCTATTTACAGACCTGGCAAGTATGACAGCCCAAATCACCACTGTGGAGAAGCACTCTGTGTAACCAAATCCCTTCCTGCAAATTTGGGGAAAATTATATTTCTAGTGACACTTGGCACATCCTTCAGCTACTAATTGCCTACTCATTCAGTGGTTCTCCAATTCTCCACTTAAAATCCCCAATCTGTTTTCTTGAAGACGCAGCAGGAAGTGTTGCAGCAGGGAAATTAGAAAAAAATGCGAAGGAGTTAAAATGAGAGCTGATTCATGCCAGTAGAAAAATGTGAGTCAGTAGGAGGTAAAACTAAATTGTAAGAACCCTGAGGTTAGCAAGTCTCACAGGCTTGGTGTGCCAGAGTGCAATCATCTCATTAGATAGCGAATCATGCCCATGAATTAATTAACATTGTCATTGCTTACTAATATAAAAAGAACCTCAAGAAAGCCCTTTCATCATCTTCAACAATCCAAATCTCTAAACATTTAGATTCATCTTCATTCTAAGTGTTCCTTCAAGCAGAATCCAAATCACAAGCTAATATTGCCCACTCATAAAACTGAGCCATGGGGCAATGGTTATCTGTATTTGAGTGATGACTGTGCATGTTGCAGGAGATCTATTAAGTGAGTGGGATTACTGAATATTAGAGGCAAGGAGAAAATTAGAAGCTGTAAAACTGAATATTGTCACTTATCAGATGTATCTCAAGTTCAGGAAAGTGAAGTACTTTGCCTAGGCCACCCAGAAAATACAGGAATTCTTTACTGTGTTCAACACTCTCCCAACTGAATTGACTCTATACAATAGAATACAAAGATTTTGTCTTTTGTGGGGCTTACATGGTGTCTCTTATTAATTATGAAGAAGACATATCTGATAGTTCTTTATTTCTAGAGGCCAGAAAGAGAAGTCAAGGTTTTTAGCCAAAATATAGTTGAAGAAAAAATTATATATAAAATTATATATATTTATATATTCAACACATATATAAAATACATATTTATATAGGCTCAGGTGTGTGTTTTATATATATATTTATATTTATATGCCTATATATTTGGACATCCAATATAAAAGCATCAGCTGGCTTTCAAACCTGGGGAAAAAATACTTATCCTTTGCTGAAATAATTTTTCAATATAAAAGGCAAGAAGGGAAGGGAGAAAGAGTTTGAATTTGCTTGTGTTCTGTTTCCAACACTGTGCTCTAGAACAGTATGAGAGTTGTTTTAGGGATTAAATGTCTGACATACAAAGTGCCAACATAAGTGCCTGGCAAGCTGGTAGGCAACTCACGATTCCCCCAAAACAAGTATCTACTGTGCTTCTGGGGAAGACTGTGGAGTCAGCATGGTCCTCCCTCCAAGTCCTCTCTGCCAGCACTGCTGGACAAATGGTATGGAACAATTAGTGAGGATTTCCTGGGGGCTGGATCCCAGTAAAGGAGGCCACCTCCTCATCACAAGGTTGAAGAACTGGTTTTGGATTCATGCCTATGGAGCTGATTAACGGATTAGCAGATCTTCATACAGAGAGAATGGCTAGAGGTAGCAGAATGAAAATGGATACCAGCAGAAGCCCCGTTACAGTTGCTAACGGGAAGGAGTCAGAAGTGGGGGCATGGATTGGTGGTTGTCACTGAGATGGCAACCTAAGCTGTTCCTGACTGTGCTCCCAAGAAGAAGAGAAGTAACAACTATTCAAGAACAAGATGCCACCAAGAGAATCATAGAACACGGTGATGAAACCAAAGTACCCCCTGTACCCCACAGAGATGAAGACAGACCGCATTAGAAGGGTAAGAGAAGCAGCTCGATGTTGACCAGCACAGCACCATGCAGACAGGTCTTCCTTGAGTCTATAGTTTTCCCAGCTCTCCTCATTATTAGAGTCAATTTGCCAAAGCCCCTGCTCTGATCTCTGCTCTGATGGGAATTTTAGGGGAATCTGGGAGCTCAACTACTGGACCTCTCACTGTGACAGAGAAAGGGGCAGGGGTTCGCAATAACCAACACATGGATCTTGGCAGACCAAATTTATGCCTGCAGTGTTTAAGTAGTAATACAAGCCAGCTGCTCTGCTCATCTATGGAACTGGGTTGGGATGCAGTCTGACCAGGGAATCAGATGGGATGGAGATCTGCCAGTTTGGATACTGACCAGAGAATCCAGGCAAACACAGAGCCTGCTCTGCAGTCTCACTTGGGTAGGGAACAGAGCCAGGAGTCTTATCCAACTGTTCTCAGCCACTGGCACACACCCCCATCCCTGTTCTCAGAGCTTGACCAGTTACCTTGCCCCAAAATAGACTATAATAGCAGGCCCCACCTACCCAAAGACACTACCAGCAAACACATCCAGAAACCCAAACTGAGCTTACTGATGATGAACTATCTCTGCAAAGCAAATGTATAAAGCCGGGAAGAGGATTCTTACTACTCAAGCACACAGATACCAATGTAAGGAATCAATGATCACAAAAAATCAGGCAAATATGACACCACTAAAGGAAACTAATAAAGCTCCAGTAACTTATCTTAAAGAAATGGAGATCTATGATCTGTTGGACAAAGATTTCAGGATAATCCTCTTAAGGAAGTTTAGTGAACTACAGGAAAACACAGGCAGCTAAACAGCACTAGAAAAACAATGCATGAACAAAAAGAAGTTTTTCAAGGAAATAGCAACCATCAAAAACAAACAAAATAAATCTTAGAGTTGAATATCCATAACTGAACTGAAGAATTAGATAGAGAGTTTCAAAAGTAGACTTGATTATACAAAAGAATCAGTGACCTGGAGAATAGGACATTGGAAATTACCTAGTCAGTAGAGCAAAAAAGAAAAAAATAGAAAAAAAAGAAAAAGAATGGAGAAACCCATAGGAATTACATGACATGAAAAATAAAGGTATTTTCATTTAAGGAATTTCAAAAGGACAAGAGAAAAAGACAGAAAATATATTTAAAGCAAAAATGGCTGAAAACTTCTTAAACTTGGAGAGAGAAATAGACTTCCAAATACATGGGATCCAAATGACCCCAGATGGGTTGAAACTAAATAAGGCTACACTAAGACACATTTTAATTAAACTGTCAAAAATTAAAGACAAAGAATTTTAAGAGCAGTAAGAGAAAAGCAAGAAGTTACAGGAAAGGGATACCCTATAAGCTTGTTGATAAACTTCTCAACAGAAACATTTTAAGCCAGGAGAGAATGGGATGACATACTCAAAATACTGAAAGAAAATAACTGTCAACCAAGAATCTCATACTGGCTGAAGCTATGCTTTAGAAACAAAGAGAGATAAAGACTTTCCCAAACAAACAAAAGCTGAGAAAGTTCATTACCACCAGACCTGCCTTACAAACAATTCTAAAGGCAGGTCTTTGAGTGGAAGTAAATCAACACTAGATAGCATCACAAAAATATAAAGAGATCATGTAAATCTCACTTGTAACGGTAAATATACAGTCATAGTTAGATTCTGCAATATGATCATTATAGGGCATAATTCCATTTTTAAAGTTAAAAAAGAGAGCATAACAAAAAACCATAACCACAATAGTCTGTTTTTAGTTAGATTAAAAAATATGTAAAAGTTTTTTTGAAAGCAATACCCTAAAACATGAGGAGGAAGAGAAGCAAAAGTATAAAGTTTATGAATTCTATTGAAGTTAAGTTGTTGTAAGTTTAAAATAGGGTGTTATAAATTTAATATATTTTATGTCAGCTTCATGGTAACCACAGGGAAAATTCTATAGTAATTACACAAAGAACACAATAAAGAAGACAAAGTCTACTGATACTAAAGGACATACAAACACAAAAACAAAGGCAACAAGATAAGAAACAAGGAGCAATTGATCAAAAAAACAACCAAAAAACAATTAACAAAATGGCAATAAGTTTTTGCCCATCAATAATTACTTCAAACATAAAAAATAAATTCTCCAATTCAGATAAAATAAAAAGATCCAATAATATGCTGTTTACAAGAGATTAACTTTAGCCTTTAAAGACACACATAGAATGCGAGTGAAGGGATCAAAGAAGACATTTCAAGAAAATGGTACCCCAAAACAGCAGGGATAGCTATATTAATATCAGACAAATTACACTTTAAACTAAAAATGGTAAAAAGAGACAAAGAACATCATTATATAATGATAAAGGGGGCAATACACAAAAAAGAGTGAGCAGTTCAAAATATTTGTGTCCAACATGGAAACATCTAAATATATAAAGCCAAAATTAACAAAGCTAAAAGAAGGAATAAACTGTAATGCAGTAATTTTGGGAACTTTAGTATCTCACCCTCATCAGCAGATAGGTCATCCAGACAGAAAATCAACAAGGAAATAATGGATTTGAATGACACTATGGTCCAAACGGGACTAACAAACATATATGAAACATTCTATCCAACAGTAGCAAAATACACATTCTTCTCAAACATACATGGAACAGTTTCTAGGATAGACCATACATTAAGCTGCAAAACAAGTCTTAACAAATCCAAGGAGATTGAAATCATATCAAGTATTTTCTCTGACCATGGTGATAGGAAACTAAAAATTTTAACTAAAGAAGTGAAAGGTCTCCACTCTGAAAACTACAACTGATGAAAGAAAGCTCAGACACAAATAAATGGAAAGGTATTTCATGTTGATTCAATCCCTATTAAGGTTCCAACGGTGTTTTTTGAGAAGACGGGGAACCCTAAAATGTATATGGAACTACAAATGATCATAAGTAGCCAAAGCAAATTTTGAAAAAGAAAACAAAACAAGAGGTATCAAACTTCCTGATTTCAAGCTACACTATAAAGTCATATTTATCAAAACAGGAAGGTACTGGCATAAAAACAGACATAAAAACAGACCAACTGAACAGAATCAAGAGTCCAAAAATAAACCCAAGCATCAACAAGGACTGCAAATAATGCCCTACATGACCAATGCCTTTAGCATAAAATTGTTAGCACCCTCAAATTGCCTGCAAGCAGGAAAATAAATACCAAATTCCAACTAAGCTTGAGCTCTAGCTGCTACTCCAAGCAACAAAATCTCTCTCCCTGTTCACTCTCCAAGAAAGAAAAGACCCCAACACTAAGTATTAAAATATCCAGCTCAGCCTGAGACTTGGAAGTTCACACAGCACCAGCTGCATGAATGTGATTTGAAAGTGAGATGAAGTGGCAGCTTCAGAGAAGCTTTGTGTCGAGGGGAGAAGGAGATAAAGAAACCCCTAACCCCCAGTAGATGTGACAATGAAGGGAAAGAAAGGAGGAAGGAGGAATTTAAAGATACTGCAGAAATGAAAAGCATGACAACATTGCCCTTTTCCTTCTCGATGTTATGTGTTAAAAGGAGTACATTTTACTATTCTGGATATAAAATGCCCAGGAATAGGAACTATCAGACCAACTTCACACAGTACTGAAAGAAGAAAAGAGAAAAGGGAAATGATCTCCCCAAATCAGTGAAAAAACCGAAGAAAGAATTAACACAATATTCCAAACTGAATTAAATGCCTTCAAACAGGTATCTAGAGATATTTTTAAGACAATCATGCAAACAAATATTGATGTACAGAACACAGAAAGAAATGGAACAAGAGCTAATCAAGATCAGGTAAGAAATTAAAGAAAATACAAAAATAAAATAAACTCAGAAATGAAGACTCTGTTGTGACCATAGTTAATAATAATGTCCTGTATACCTGAAATTTACTACGAGAGTAGATTTAGGTGTTCTCACCACAATGTGGTGTATTATACCATCATCAGACAATTATACATCTTAAATATATAAATCTTATTTGACAGTTCTACCTCAGTAAAGCTGAAGGGGAGGAATAAAGAATAAATTCCAAAGCCCTAGTGGAATAAAGTCAAATAAAAAAATTTTAAAAGGGGCAATGAAAAAAAGCATGAATATAAGACTAGAAATGAGATAAAGGGATAAAAAGGAGTGAGGAGAAAGTGGTTGAAAATAAGACTGAAAAAAAGATGCAACATATGTAAGTGGAGGCCCTGAAAAAGAAAACCAGGACAAGGAAACAGAACTGATATTTAAAACTATAATTCAAGAAAACTTTTCAGACACCAAAAAAAAACAAATGTACACATTGAAAGGGCATACCATATACCTAAGAAAATTGATTCTGAACAATTGAATTTAAGGCATATTCTAGAAAGACTATTAGATCTTAAAGGCAATGAAAAAATCCTCTGGGCATCCAGACAGAAAACTCAAACTTAGAAGAAGAGACTTAGACTCCATTTCTGGAGAAACACATAAAGCACAGACATGGTGAAGAAATGAAGAAATGAAGAAAATTATATTATAATCATGCTTTTTTTCATTGCCCCTTTTAAAATTTTTTTATTTGACTTTATTCCACTAGGGCTTTGGAATTTATTCTTTATTCCTCCCCTTCAGCTTTACTGAGGTAGAACTGTCAAATAAGATTTATATATTTAAGATGTATAATTGTCAGACATGGTGAAGAAATGAAGAAACTCAAAAAATACAGCAAGAAGCCAAAGATTTTATATCCAGCTAAATGATGGTTGAAGTATCAAAGTTATGGATAACTGTATTTGTTTTTGTCTGTTTTTTTTTTTTTTTTTTTTAGAGCAAGTTGATAGGGGCAGAGGGAGAGAGAGAATCTTA
The DNA here is from genome assembly GCA_004023965.1 of Spilogale gracilis. NCBI lineage: Eukaryota > Metazoa > Chordata > Mammalia > Carnivora > Mephitidae > Spilogale > Spilogale gracilis. The sequence continues at coordinate 76,401 of PITA01003059.1, read as the reverse complement.
AGCAAACTCCACATCCAGCATGGATCCCAATTTGTGGTTCAATCTTACAACCCGGAGATCATGAGCTGAGCTGAAATCAAGAGTTGGATCTTAACTGATTGAGCTACCCAGGTGCTCCCTATGGATAACTGTTTTAACTGTCAAGTCCTCAGAGAATGCTGTACTCATAAGTCCTTCTGGAAAAATCTACCAGGGGAGGAATTTCTTCTGATGAAGAAATGACTGGGGAATCTTGTGGGGGGAGGGGGAAATGGTGAGCATTTAATATATTTATTTGACGATCTGAAACTGAAAGAAGGGATGAAGACATGGATGGAAGGATAATATACAAATATTATATGTTCTGATAAAATAGAAATTGTGTGACTAAAATTAAAGTGAGGAAAAAGAATTTAAAAGTAAAATAAGAGCATTAATTGATGTTCAGGGAATCCATAAGAGTTCAAAGGTACCCTTTAACACTCTCACCTGATGGGCAGAATAAGGACCAATCCCCCTCCCCCACCACCTGAATTCTGAGGTCTGCGACAATCTCAAGTTAAATGAATATATTTTGTTGTGGATTCCTTAGGATTTCCTACATACAAATTCTGTCGTGTGGGGTACAGACAGGTTTCTTTATTTCTTTCCAGTGTTCTGGTGGTTAGAAAATGTTATACAGAAGGGTTGAAGAATGAATGTCTTCACCTGGTTTCTGATTATAAGGGGAAGTCTTCTTTCTTCTACCTTTAAATATGAGGCTGTAAGTTTATGTCGATGTCATTTGTCAAGTCAAGAATAGTGCCTTCCAGTTTCCTGGCAATTTTTGTCAGAATGAATTTTAGACTGTATCAGATACATTTGCTGCATCTATTAATAGATGTGGGTGGGATGGTGGTGGTGGTAAATCACACTGACTTGTGAGTATTAAACAAGTCTTTCATTCCTGAGATAAACTTTGCTTGATCATGATAGATTATCCTTTCTATATGATGTTGGATATAATTTGCCATGGGTTTAGAATTTTACATCTGGTTTCCATGAGGGATGCTGGTCTGTAGTTTTCTTTTATTATATATTTGGTTTTAATGTCAAGGTGAAACTGGCTTTACAGAATGAATTGAGAACTAGCTAGACCCTTCTCTTCAATTTTCTGGAAGAATTTTGGTAGATTCGATGTTATTCCTCCTGTTTGGATGATATCACCAGTGAAGGGTTTTTCTTTTGGATAGATGTCTAAATACAGAGTCAAATTCTATAAGAACTGTAGCAATGTTTGCTTTATACACACATATACCCCTATATATAACTTCTTTCTAAAAAGTGTAATTTACATGGCATATAATTCACCTTTATAAAGTGTACAGGCCTATGGTTTTAAGTATATTCACAAAATCGTGCAATTATCATCACAACCAATTTTAGAACATTTTTACAATGGCATATATCCATTACCACTTAGTATCCAATTCGTACACCTTCTCAACTGAGGGCGACCATCAGTACACTTTCTCTATAAAGATTTGCCTATTCAGAACATTTCATGTAAATGGATTCATGCATTATGCGGTCTTGTGTGAATGAATTTTTTTTTTTACTTAGTACAATATTTTCATCCATGGCACATCAGGTATTAGTAATTCTTTTTATTGTTGAAAAATAGTCCATTGTGTGGATATATCACATTTATTTATCTGTTCATAAGTTGATAAACATTTGGATTGTTTCCATATTCTTTATTGGCTATTATAAGTAACACTAGTGAGCATCTAGGTACAATTTTTTTGTGTAGAAAATGTTTTCATTTCTTTTGAGAGTATACCAAGAGTAAAATTACTGGATCATATGATAGCTCTATGCTTAACTATTTGACACTCCCACCAGCAGTGTGAAAAGCTTCTGATTTCATTACATACTTAACAATATTTGTTATTATCTGTCTTTTTTATTAGAGTCATTTCTGTGGGTGTGAAGTAATATCTCACTGTGGTTTGATTTGCCTTTCCTTGATGATTAATTGTGTTAAGCATCTTTTCATGTGCTTATTGACTATTTGCATATCTTCTTTGGAAAAATATCAATTCAGATCTTTTAATTATTTTTACATTGGTTTTATTCGTTTTTTATTGTTGCATTTTAGGAAAACATTATTTATATGTTCTACATACAAGTCACTTACTAAATGTATGAGTTGCAAATATTTTCTCCCAATCTGTTGGTCAGCTTTTCACTTTCTTGATAGCTTCCTTTGGTGCACAAAAGATTTTCGTTTAGATGAAGTGTACTTGATCTATTTTTTTTCTCTCGTTACTTGTGCTTTTGGAGTCATACGTAGGAGTCCATTGCTTAAGTTGACGTTGTGAAGATGTACTTCTATGTTTTTTTCTAAGAGTTTTGTAGCTGTAACTCTCACATTTAGGTCTTTGATCCATTTTTAAATTAATTTTTGTATACGGTTTGAAGAAAGACTCCAACTTCATTCTTTTGCATTTGGTTATTTATCCAGTCGTCCCAACACCATTAATAAAAGAATTGTTCTTTCCACCATTGAATGGTGTTAATAGACCTGTCAAAAGTCAGTGGACCATAGACACATGAGTTGGGTTGGGTTTGCTACAATTTTTTGGAGGGCTTTTGCATCATTATTTATAAGAAATATTGGTTTGCATTTTTATTTACTTGCAATCTTTTGGGTTTGATATCAGAGTGATATCGGTTTTATAATATGAGTTGGAAAGTGTTCCTCCTTTTTTATTTTTTGGATGAATTTGTGAAGTATTGGTATTAATTATTCTTTAAATGTTTGGTAGAGTGCAACAAATGAAGCAATATGAGCCTGAGCCTTTCTTTGTGGGTAGTTTTTAAAATTATTTTTAATTTAATTTCTTCATGTTATCGTTCCAGTTAAATTACCTATTTCTTCTTGAGTTTCTGTAGTTTGTATATCTCTAAGAATTTGTCCATTTTATCAAATTATGCAACTTTTGGCATGCAATTGTTCGTGCTATTCCTTGAAAATACTTTTTATTTCTGTAATGTCCATAGTAGTGTCCCTTTTTTCATTTTTGATGCCCTTACTGTGATTCTTTTCTCTTTTTTTCCTTGGTCAATCTAGCCAATGATTTTTCAATTTTGTTGATCTTTTCAAAAAATGAGTTTTTGTTCCCTTTATATTTTCTATTGTTTTCCTATTCTGTATTTCACTAATTTCCACTCTAAACTTAATTACTTCCTTTATTCCACTTTCTTTGAGTTTAGTTTACTGTTCTTTTTCCAGTGTCTTCAAGTGTAAGATCAGATTATTAATTTGAGTTCTTTCTTTTTATCTAATATGGACATTTACTATTATACATAGCCCTCTAAGTACTGATTTAGCTGTCTCCTCCAAGTTTTGATATACTTTCTTTTCATTCACTTATCTCAAATTTTTTTATTTGCCATTTTTTTCTGAATTCTTTTTTGACCTATTGGTTATTTAAAAGTGTGCTGTTTCCCAAATGTCTTTCCATTATTAATATCTAATTTTTTCCATTATGGTTAGAAAAGACACTTTGTATTCCTACTATCATTTTATATTCATTGAGGCTTATTTGATATGTTAGCATATCAGAGCATGCTTTATGTGCACTTATGTGTATCCTGCTATTATTGGAGGTGGAGGGTTCCACAGATATCTGTTAGGTACAGCTAGCTTATCATGGTGTTCTGGTTTTCTATTTCCTTGTTGATCCTCTGCCTAATTGTTCTTTCCATTATTGAAAATGAAGTAATAAAATCTCCAATTGCAGAATTGTCTATTTCTTCCTCCAATTCTCTCGGATGTTGAGGGCTTTGTTGTTAGGTGCTATCTGTTTGTAATGTTATCTGTTTGTATTTGTTAACTATTCTCTTGGTAGTTATTCTACGGCTTATCATACACATATTAACTTTAAAAAATCTACTTGGGGTGCCTGGGTGGCTCAGTTGGTTAAGCGACTGCCTTCGGCTCAGGTCATGATCACGGAGACCCGGGATCGAGTCCCACATCAGGCTCCCTGCTCGGCGGGAAGCCTGCTTCTCCCTCTCTCACTTCCCCTGCTTGTGTTCTCCCTCTGGCTGTGTTTCTCTCTGTCAAATAAATAAAATTAAAAAAAAATCTACTTAAAATTTATACTCATGTAGGGGTGCCTGGGTGGTTCAGTTGGTTAAGCACTACCTTCAGCTCAGGTCATGATCCCAGAGACCGGGGATTGAGCCCCACATCAGGCTCACTGCTCGGCAGGAAGCCTGCTTCTCCCTCTCTCACTCCGCTTGCTTGTGTTCTCTCTCTGACTGTATTTCTCTCTGTCAAATAAATAAATAAAATCTTTAAAAAAATTTATACTCATGTAATTCCATTGGAATATAGACATATTACTCCTCTGTAGGTCTATCCCTTGCTCCCTTATTTCTGTGATTATTGTCATATATTACAACTATATATGTTACAAACATTATAATACCTTCTTATAATTATTACTTTATATAGTTTTAGGTCATTTAAATGTCATATGACTTTCTATAGTTTTTTTTTTTAAAGATTTTATTTATTTGACAGAGAAACACAGCAAGAAAGGGAACACAAGCAGAGGGATTGAGAGAGGGAAGCAGGCTTCCCACTGAGCAGGGAGCCCAATGTGGGACTTGATCCAGGGTCTCCGGGATCACGACCTGAGCCGAAGGCAGTGGCTTAACCAACTGAGCCACCGAGGTGCCCCGACTTTATATAGTTTTATCTCACTTAAAGAAGTGAAGGCAGAGTATATTTATAAAGTTTGTTATTTTAATGTTTTTTCTTTACATCTCTGACTTTCTACTTTTGCTTTGGTAGATTAAAGTTACTATCTGATGTCATTTTCTTACTATAATGCACTTTGCTCCCGCCCACATCCTTTGGACAATTATTGTATAGTATATTATATTTCTATATGTTATTCTCCCAATAATACAATTATATACATGTTGTTTCATACAATTGTTTCTGCTTTTTAAACCAGCTAAGAGAAGAAAAATTTAAAATATACATTTATTTTGTTCCTGATAGATGTGCATTACCTTTATTTAAATTTTCTTTATTCTGTGTTTCCTCTGTTCTTAAATTGTATAATCTATATCAATTCATCTTGAGGTTTGTTGATTCTTTCTTCTACCAGCTACATCAAATCTACTGTTAATCTCCTCTGGTGAACTTTTGTATTTCAGTTATTTAATCTTTAAATCAAAATTTTCATTTGGTCCATTTTTGTATATTCTCTTTTTATTAATATTCTCTAGTTGATGGGATGTTGTCATTTACTTTACTTATTTAAATGGCTTCCTTTAAAAGAAAACAAACAACAAACAAAATAAATGGTTTCCTTTAGTTTTTTGAAAATATACATAATGCTGCTTTGAGGTCTTTGTTAAATTTGATATCTGAGTGTTCTCAGAAACCATTTCTCTTGCCTTCTTTTTGCTTGGAATGGGTCACACTTTCCATTTTTCACATGTCTCATAAAATTTTTAGTTAAAAATTGTACAGTTTTTAGTATATATTGCAGCAATTCTGGATGCTGAACTCCAGCCCAATCTCTTCAGTTCTCCAGGATTTATTATTGTTTATTTGTTTAATTGCTTGACTGGACTATTTTAGTTGAGTATATTTTCCCCACAGTGTGAAGCCTCTGATGTCCTTGCTCAGGGTATAGCCTGGGGCAAGCACACAGTCATCCTGGGAGACAGTAATCTGTTTACTTCCTTATATTTCTTAAGTTTTTCATCTCTGTTGGTATCATATTCAGCTGTTAGGTTCCACTAATTTGCAGTTGATTATTATTATTATGTTTTTTTACAGGGCCATGAGACATAAAATGCTCCATAGCCTGATCCAATTAAATTCAGGCCCCTTTCCAGGAACACTTTTGGAGGCCAGTCTTTGAGAACTGTTCAGAATGCAGGAAGTCGTTCCTGTCACTTTTTTTAGGGTCTGTCTGGTAAACTAGGGCTATAGTTTAACTTGTTATTCTCTCCTTGAGCTACCAGTTTCCTTTTACCTGCCTACTACCAAAATCTCTATTACTTTGAAGAGAATACTTAAACTTTAAATTCCATACACTCTGTCCCAAATTAAATCAATTCCATTGGGGAGAACTTTGGAGCACTCTGTTTTTATAGCCTGCCTAATCCACTGGACAAAATCTCTGAGCCACTGTTCTGGGGCTGGAACAAGGATAGTAGCCCACTTCTCTTTGAGTGACACCATAATTTATGAGTGAGGCACTGAGTGGGGGCAGTACTTCTGGTCTTGTCAGCTTGCCTATATGAATGTGGAAACTCTGTACCATGAGAAAGCCATGGTGAAGATTAGCATCCCAGTATGCTAAGCCTTCCATGACTGAAGGAAGGGAGCCTCCAAACTCTTGGCTGCACACATCTGGAATCTTGTCTCTATAACATGGAACGGGAGGGATGAGAAATGTTGCCAGCCCGCTTCTTCTAGGGATATCCCATAGCCCTTGACTTGGGGAAAAGGGAGTCCCATCACATTGACCGCAACTGCATAGAGTGAAACTAACACACTGGGGCTCAGTGGACATGAGAAGGAAGACCATGTCTCAAGCACCACAGACTCTTGCTGTTCCTACCAAGAGTTAGTAGATTTTCTTTTCTTTTCTTTTAAAGATTTTATTTATTTATTTGACAGAGAGAGAGATCGCAAGTAGTCAGAGAGGCAGACAGAGAGAGGAGGAAGGAGGCTCCCTACTGAGCAGAGAGCCCGATGCAGGCCTCGATCCCAGGACCCTGAGATCATGACCTGAGCCAAAGGCAGAGGCTTTAATCCACTGAGCCACCCAGGCGCCCAGATTTTCTTGAATAAATATTTCTTCACTTGCTGTCTGCCCTTAGGAAAGTCTCCAGAGGCTTAAAATTGTTGGATGTCTATTATAATTTTCTCGGGTTATGCTTGTTTTGCTGGCGAGTGGGTCCATGGAGCTCCCTCATGACACAATTCCAAAAGTTGTCTTCTTTTTAAATGGGCTTTGGTGGTTGTGTCTTTCAATGAGTCATCCAGTTGATCTAAATTGGTGAAGTTATTGACATAAGTTTGCTCATAAGATCCCTTTATTATCCTTGATATATGTAGATTCTGTAATGATATCACCTTATTTGTAATATTGGTAATTTGTACATTCTTTTTTTTTTAGTCTTTTTAAAGGGTTATCAATTTTACCACTTTTTAAAAAAAAGCACTTTTTGTTTTCAGTGATTTTATATAATATTACCTGTACTTTACATTATTGATTTTTCCTCCAATCTTTAATATTATCTTCTTCCTTTTCACTTTGGGTTTCATTTGTTCTCCTTTTTCTAGTTTTTTGAGTTTTCAGCAGAGAGCACTGACTTGAGAACTTTGTTTTTTTAATAATATAGTTGGCTTATACTATAAATTCCACCCTAAATACTACTTCAGTGCCATTCTACATATTTTGATATGCTATGTGTTCATTTTATTCAATTAAAAAAATTTTAATTTTTCTTTTGATTTCTTTTCAATTATTGAGTTATTTAGAAGTGCTGTTTTCCAAATAATTCAAAATTGTTAAAAATATCTTTCTATTATTGATTTCAAATTTAATTCACCTGAATTGAAGGAATGTGCTTTTTACTACTTTAATTCTTTTATTTTTTATTAAAAATTCACAAATACATGGAATTTTTTTTAAGATTTTTTAAAAGATTTTGTTTATTTATTTGAGAGAGAGAGTGAGTAAGAGCAAGCATGAGAGGGGAGAAGGTCCGAGGGAGAAGCGGACTCCATGCAGAGCTGGGAGCCCGATGTGGGACTCCATCCCGTGACTCCAGGATCATGATCTGAGCTGAAGGCAGTGGCTTAACCAACTGAGCCCCCAGGCACCCCTATTTTTTTTAGATTTTAATTTTAATTTCAGTGTAGTTAACATACTGTGTTATATTAGTTTCAGGTGTACAATGTAGTGATGCAACAATTCTATATATCATTACTCAGTGCCCATTATAAGTGAAATTTTAATCCCCTTCCCCCATTTCACCCATCTTCCCCACCCATTTCTCCTCTGATATGCTTTCTTTTAAATGAGTATCCTCAGTTAAAGTTATTATTTTTTTCAAGAAGAACATTTTTTCCCTGAAGCATACTTCAGAATACCTGGTTCTAAAAGATATATATATGACATTCCAACCAAGAAAAATAGAATACACATGCTCTTCAAGTACATATAGAATAATTTCCTGGTTAAATCACATAAAAAGAGACATAACAGATATTACAAATTTAAGTAATCTTAAATCATACCAAATAATTTTCCAATCACAATGGTACAAAACTAAAAATCCATAATGAACAAAGCTGGGAATTCTACAATGTAAATATTAAATATTTAATATGCAAATATTAACACAGTAGCACAAGCAATGGGACAAATAAGAAATCAAATGACAAATCAAACTATGTCTCAAAATTAAAGAAAAACACAATATTCCAAAACCTATGAGATGCAGCAAAAGCAGATGTTAGAGTGAAATTTATCCCATAAGCACTTGCATAAAAAAAAATGTCAAATAAACTTAACATTACACCGCAAGGAACTAAGAAAAGAAGAAACCTGTTGAAATTTAGTAAAGGAAGGAAATACAGAAAAATCAAAAATAAATAAAATAGAGATCAGAATAAACAATATCATAGCAATGAAGGTAATGACCAGTTTATTCCTAATAATAATAATAATTATAAACAAAATTAGCAATGCTTTAACTGTATTAACTAAGAAAAAGGTGAGAGAATGCTCAAAAACCAAAATGAGAAATGGAAGCAAAAACAATACAACAGAAAACCACAGAAATACATAGTGTGATAAGAAATTACGGTAAGCAATTAGATACTAATAAATCAGATAACTTAGAAGAAAGCCAGATAACTCCTAAAAACACAAAAATTACCATGACTAAATCATGAATCTTGAATCCAAGAAATAGAAAATATTCTTAGGCCAATAACAATAATGAAAATAATTTTCAGCTTCTAGCTGGATCTTGTTTTTCATCCATTCTGACACCCCATGTCTTTTCATTGGAGCATCTAGTCCACTTACATTCAAAGAAATTATTGATAGATATATATTTATTGTCATTTTATTACTTGTTTTGTCATTGTTTCTGGAAATTCTCTCATCCCTTCTTGTCTTTATCATTTTGGGTCTCTCATTTGCACTTAGAGTCCCCTTTAATATTTCCTGCTGAGTTGGCTTAGTGGTCATGAACTCGTTTAGTTTTTGTTTGGGAAACTCTTTCTCTCTCCTCCTTACTGTATTAATGAAGGGATTTCCTAAAAAGGAAGTGGCGTAATGCAAACTTCTAGAAAGCAATGGGATACTCTGCTTCTTGCCATTTCACTTATAAAAGTTTTTATTAATAACACTACCTTTGGATAGCTGGGAATTATTTCTGTGCCTCTTCAGTTCTTTTCAAGGTTTTTGTCGGGTTTTAGGTGGTATAATGTTTTCCCCACCTGAGAGGGATTTATCATTTCTTGTATTGTGGGTCTGCTGCTGATGAATTTTTTCTAAATCTCTCCTATACCTGAAAAGGCTGTATTTTGCCTTCATTTTTAAAAGATTTTTTTTTTTTGGATAAAGAATTCTAGATTGCTCACTTCCCCCCCCCACTATTTCCAAGACATTGCTTCATTATCTTGCTTAAATTGTTTCTAAGAAATCTTCCATCATCTTTGTTCCTGTGTACATAGGTACAGTTTTTTTTGCCTGCCTTTAAGTACTCTTTGTCCTTGGTTTTGATGGGATTTAATGCAGTTTTTCTTCATGGCTTTTTATATTCTTGAAACTAAGGATTTATAACTTTGATCATATTTGGAAAACACTCAGTCCCAATTTATTTAACTTTTTCTATTCTTCCATCTCTCCTCACCTTCCAAAACTTAATTACATATGCCAGCTTTTTAATGATATCACACATCTTATTAATGCTCCTTTCATTTCATTTTTCTCTGTGTGTTTAATTTTGATACTTTCTATTGCTTGTCTTCAAATTTAATAATCTTTTCTTCTGCAATATCTAATCTACCATTAGTCACATCCATGTGCTTTTCATTCCACACATTGTAGTTGTCATTCTCTTTATTTAGACTTTGAAAATCATTTCCATGTCTCCGTTTAACATTTTGAACATATAGAACTCAATTATTACTGTTTCGATGTCCTTTCCTGCTAATTGTCTGTGCATCTGTCTCAGTTTTGTTTGGCTTCAACTGACTATTTTTCTTTTCATTTTGGGTCATATTTCTTTGCTTTTTTTTTTTTTTTGTATATCTGGTAATCACTAATTGGATGCCAGATAATTGTAAATTTTGCCTTATTGTATACTGGATATTTTTGTATTCCTATGAAGATTCTTGAGCTTTGCTTTAGGATGCCATTAAGTATTTGGGAAATAATTTGAGCCTTTTGATTATGTTAATAAAATTTTCTAGATAGGACCAGAGCAACGTCTAATTTACTTATAATTATTTCCCACTACTGAGTTAAGAACCTTCTCAGTATTCTATCCAATTCTCCATTGAGTATAAAGTTTCTTAGTCTAACTGTTGGAAATAGGCACTTTTAAAAGCCCACTATAAGAAGCAGGTAGTATTTCTTCTAATTCTTTTGAATATTCTTTCACCGGCGTCAAATATTTTCCTTTTCATGTGGTGCTGTGTACTCTGCTGACCACTCAAGGGGAACTTTGATGGTCTCTAGCATTCTATTTCAGTGCAGTTTTCTCTTTCCAGTACTCAGTCCTACAAACTCTAGCTGTCTTTTCTATCTGACTTTCAGCTCTGTGTCCTCAATTCAAGAAACCTACCATGCTTCACCTGGTTTCCTCTCCTTGTTCTGAGGGTTAAATGCTATCTCAAGGTAGTAAATCTGAGCACTTATGGTGTTCATTTGATTTGTTTTCCATCTCTTAGGGATCACTGTCTCTCATTGTTGATATCTAGTGTCTTAAAAACTATCGCTCATATACAGTCTCTCTTTGCCTTTTGGTTGTTTCAAGACAGAATAAATCTAGTCTTGTTTATTTCATTTTGGTTAGAAATGGAAGTCTTAAAAAATACAGGAAATGGGATGAAATTTTAAATATCATCTAGCATCTTTCACAAGAAAGCTAAATAAAACAAACTATGTAAAAATAGAGAAAGATGAGACTGAGATGATAAGAGGGTTGACAATGTTTTAAAAAACGCACAGAAAAAATATCATGGTAATTTTTAAAAATAAACATTGTTTTTAAGAACAATATTGGATTACAGAAAAATTGTAATGATAATCCAAAGAAATCCCCAATACCCCACACTCGGTGTTTTCCTATGATTAACACTTGGCATTATATGGTGTATTTGTCATAACTGATGCAACAGTATCGATACATTTTAAACTAAAGCCCAGAAGGTATTTGGATTTCCTTGCATTTTACCAATTGTCCAATTTATGTTCCAGGATCCCAATCAGAATACCATAATAATCTTAGTTGTCATGTCTCCTTATGCTTCTCTGGCCTGTGACAGCTTCTAAGACTTTTTGGGTTCTCATGACTTTGACAGTTTTCAGGACTACTCTACAGTCAGGAGTTTTATAAAATGTACCTCAATTGGAATTTAGCTGATTTTTTCCCCTAATGATTAGACGTAGGTTATATGTTTTGGAGAGCAGGACCACAGTGATAAAGTGCCATTTTCAATGCATCACTTCAAGAAAACCTACTAATATGATTTATGACTTTGCTGATATCGACTTCCTTCACCTGACTGAGGTTATACTTGTAGACTCCTCCACTGCAAAGTTCTTCTTTCACTATCCATACTTCCTTCACTGCCATCCCTCCTCTTTGGAAGAAAGTCACCGTGTAGAGTCCACACTCAAGAAGTAGAGATTTATGTTCCACCTCCTTGAATGCATAGTTTCTACATAAATTATTTGGAATATCTCTTTATCAGTAATTTGTCTGGTCTTCACATTTATTTACTCATTCAATCATTTATTTAAATTGGTATGTGTCATAGATATTTCCTTTAGTCTTGGGTTATAATTCATCATTACTTTACTTATTTTTTTATTTGGTTGCTCAAATATTCTACCTTTGGCCATTGGAACCTCTTTAAGTTGGCTCCTACATCCCTTTGGCATACTCCCATCATTGCAGACTCTAGCATTTTCTTATTTTCTGGCACTACAAGTTGTTCCAGACTCATCTTATATGCTTCTTTTCCCAGTCCAAGAACTAAATATTTCTTCTAGGAGCCCTTGGAGAAATTGGAGAAATGTGTTAGAAACCAAGATCTGGGCATTAGGAATGTTTATTGCCACTGGAATGTCATTGCTTCTGGAACCTCTTAGCTAGTAGAGCAAGAAAATATATATGCATACTGACCCAAATATATACACATATCTATAAACATTTATACATATACCCCTTGGTATCTGTATTAAGCTAAACATGAGTTTATATTGATGCCCCTAAATCCTAATCCATTACCACATAGACCATTCTAGCATTTTTTTTCTATCTATAACATCCATTAGTGACAAATTTGGCTTCCACCATATACTATCCATTTACTTAATTGTTCAATACCAGTACACATGTATAGTGGTATCAGAAGTGTTAACCCATATCCAGAGGGAAACAACTTTATCAGTTAGAATATAGTACTATGTGCACTTCTTTTTAGTCTTATAGACTCTGATTATTTCCACAGGTATGTAGAAGGTACTTATTGACTTTCCTCCCATCACCTTCGTTGAGACTTTTATATATTTGTGGTACAATTTGATTTATCACATTCTTCATTCCATCTTGGACCCCCTGATTTTCTGAATTATGACTTTTTAAATGAATTTAGATATAGAGAATAACAGAATCAACATTGCATCAGATAAAATAAATTATAAAAGCTTGAGACATTTTCTTAGTATTCAGAGGAAAATGACCAAAACATGAAAATGATCAAAAAAGGAAAGAATTATCCAAAATAATTAAGCTCAAGTAAATCCACATAACTAAAATTTTTGGAAATAAAGTAATAGTAGAATGTTTTTCCACAATACACTAAAACATGGTTTTAAGGTTATAATAATTATAATAGGATGGTAAAGATATACCACTAGAATAAAAGCCCAAGAGAATAAAAATGAGTTCAGAAACCCATCTAAAAATATATTAAAAGTTAACATAGATATGAAGGGAGCATTTGAAACAAGCCTCATCTGATATTCTTTCGGAATCTAATGTCCCATGCCAATCTGTCATGTACAATTGTATTGTTCAAATGCAACTATTGCTAGAATATGAGCACTGTTCTTCAGGGGCTTGGTCATGGGATATGCTGAACATGGCTGTAGAAAGTCTTAACCCCTCTGTGTAACTGGTCCCAAAAAGTTGTGACCAACCATCCAAAGAAGCTGAACAAACCTTTTTCAGTTTAGAGCAACATTAATATGAAAGAGAATTGATGGAAATGGCAGTTCAGACAATAGAAACTCACAATCTTCCAGAGAGAAGAGGTATTTGAGGCAAACTTCAGTTAGAAAGCCTGGCATGGGGTAAGGATGAGATTGTCCCTGGTGAAAGACATCTAGTCTTGGTCATCAGCGGCAAGTCCCTAGCACAACTTGCTGAAGTTCAGCTTACTGAATTTACTGAAGACTTAAGAGGAGCTGGACTGCACATCAGGAAACTAAGGCAGGCACCCAACATATAAATAAAAACAATCCAGGCACTGAAAAGCAGGAACAAGGGGGCAAAACTACTTCTGGTCTCTCAAATAGGTACAGAGCCTCAGAGACTGACTGAGCTTTTCAGGGGACTAAATTGTCCATTGTTATCAAGGTTGGAGACTGTAGGTACTATGCATCAGTACCTATGAAATGGGTTGAATAAAGAAAGGTTGATAAATGAAGGAAGGGGATACGTGAAGAGAGAGAAAAAGCTGCCGAAGAGAGTGTATCTTCTAATTTCCTCAACAGATGTGTCTATAACATAACTTATTTTTACAAGAATAGCAAAAGACCTCACTCTAAGCTAGGTCTGGGTGAGATATTTTGATCAGCTATAGTCTCATGAGGAAAGTGAACATGTTTAGAACCTCTCTCTAAAGATGGCATTTCTCAAAGTAGGACCCCTGTCTCCCAGGTTGATGTGTCCTGCATCATCTCCTCATGTCTTTGAAGCTAGTAATGATGCCCATGCCCAAGCCTTTCTTTTTTTGGTGACCACCTCTCCATTCTTTTCTTCCACCCCATTCTGGCGGTCAGAAAAGTGCTGAAAGGAGGATGCTTGCCAAAGTCAGACTTGAAAGATTCGTAATTTAGCCTTTGGCCAGGACTGCTGTTTTCATGTGAGAGCCAAGAATAAACCTAAATCAGACAAATGCTACTTTCTGAAGCCAAGAAGTTTTAGAATCAGGACCAGACTATTATTCTAGCAAATATAAATTCTCTTCTGCTGTTATGTATCTACTGATGTTTCATGTTTCATATTCACGTTGTACCTATGTGTGTGCACACGTGCATGTGTGTGTGTGAATGTGCAAGAATAGTACTATATGTAAGATTGAGACTAAATACCCAAACCTGTGTCCTGTAGTGGTGGCCTCCTTGGTTCTTCGACCTGAGTTCTCTGACCAAGCCTTCTTGTTATGGTTCCCTCTACACAGCTATCCCCCTCTAGCTCTTCACTTTCAAAGAAGGACCCCAAGGCTTACTTGTGATGTAAATAACTTTTACTCTTTAAAAGGAAACTAACAGGGGCACCTGGATGGCTCAGTCATTACAGGTCTGCCTTCAGCTGAGGTCCTGATCCCAGGTTCCTGGGATACAGCCCCGCACTGAGCTCCCCCATAAGGAGAAAGTCTGCTTCTCCCTCTCCCACTCCCCCTGCTTGTGTTCCCTCTCATGCTGTGTCTCTCTGTCAAATAATAAATAAAATATTTAGTAAAATAAAAGGTTTTTCTAAAAGCATTTAGAATAAAATAAAAGGAAACTAACATTTATAGAGCATCAACAATGTATTATTTCATTTAACTCTAATAATCAACAAGATAGATACTGTTAATTTTATAAATGAAGAAACTTAAGAAAATTAATTTGTATATGAACTCACAAGTATTAAGGGACAGAAACAGTATTTGAAAATAAGAGAGTGTCCTCTCAATACCCCTGTTTTTCCTACAAGTTCTTATGTTAGTGATAAAATGCAGAATTCTTTTTTAATTGTGGGGGGGGGTCAAAATGTACCTTACAAAGAATCCTTGTGTTTACAAGGGTCAGTCAAACACAACCTACTCAATCCCAGGACAAATAACTTTCTCTAACACAACTTTGCTTATACATGCTAAGAAGAAAACAGAAAATAGGGGCACCTGAGTGACTCAGTCATTAAGCATCTGCCTTTGGCTCAGGTCATGATCCCAGAGTCCCAGGATGGAGCCCTGCATCGGGCTTCCTGCAGGAAGCCGGCTTCTCCCTCTCTCACTTCTCCTGCTTGTGTTCCCTCTCTAGCTGTATTTCCCTTTGTCAAATAAATAAATAAAATCTTAAAAAAAAAAAAAGGAGAAGAAGAAGAAGAAAATAGATAAATACATACACATGTACATAAATTTATTTAACAATGTAATCAGACAGGGGCACCTGGATGGCTCAGTCAGTTAAGCTTCTGGCTCTTGATTTTGACTCAGGTTGTGATCTTAGGATTGCGAGATCGAGCCCCACGTTGGACTCCACACTCAATGCAGAGTCTGCTTGAGATTGCCTCCCTGTACCTCTCATCCCACTTGCATGCTCTTTCTCTCTCTCTTTTTCTTTCTCTCAAATAAATAAATTAAGTAAATCTTCCCAAAAAATAATGTATTCAGGTAAAATTGAATTCATCCTTGTCCATTTTTAGAACTTGGTGGGGGCTGGAGGGAAATGCAAGCTTATGTTTCACGATATGGAATACTCAGATAGAGGAAAAATTAAAATGTTGAATTCTTACACCTATATTTAACAACCACAATTTTCAAAAACACATCAATAAAGGAATGTGATCCTTTACACATTAACTATCTTTGAAATAAACAAAATCAGAATCAGAATTTTAAAGTTTGTATATATCTTTAGAAATGATCATAGCTAATAATTTTCAAACCTATGGAATCCTTAAGATTCTATGGAAATCCAAAACCTTGGGGGGGTGAGAGGAAAAAAGTAGTGTCAGAGGAAATCAGTGAAAATGAGTGGACTCCCAAAGGAGATTTTAAAAAAAAGTTTAGCTATAAAAGTCTTTTCTCATTAGTAACAGAATTCTAATCTTATTTGAGATGATTAGCTACCCAGCTCAAACGACTACATTTCCCAGTCTCCCTCATAGAGATGAGGCTCCGGCCAATGAAATGCCAGCAGAAGTATTACATGAGATTTCTGGGAAGAGTCCTTGAAAAGGAAGGTCACCCTTTGTCCCCCCTTCCTCTGCTCTGGCCTGGAAAATGCAGGTGATGGTTGGATTCCAGCCCTCAACTTGAACTCTGGGGAGATCTTGAAGATAGAAGCCATGCAATGAGGATGAAGGAACTCAGAATGAGGAGCCTCAGTCGGAAATGACAGTATGAAGCCAACCATACAGTCCCAGACTGCCTGTCTCCAGACCTATTTTAAGAGTGAAAAAAATAAAATTCTGTCCTGCTCAAGCCAGTATTCATTCCTGTCAGTTACAAACAAATGCAGTTCCCAGTGATAAACCACATTTAATATATAAGGAATCAGATGTCCTAAAAATTGCCTTTGAGGAGTCAATTCTGAAAAAGTTAAACATGTATTCACTGTTCTTTTTGAAAAATCCCAATTTGAGTAACTTCCTAGCCATCTAGGTGTTCTTGATGAAGAAGTTATGATTGTGTGTAAAATACATGCTCATAATTCAAAGGGAACTTTATGGCAAGAACAGGAAATTTTTATAAGCATTTTTGTGGAATTAAGTCAAGCAATATAAACTTATTCTCAAAAACAAGTAAAATCAGTGCACTATGAAAATAAAAAGCTCATAAATTGAATAATTTAGAGATGATAGTAAAAAATACTGTTACATTAAATCAATGTATTTTTATTTTTGGACAAAGCTTTACAAACTTTTTAGAAGAAGGAACAGGTATAAACTGCCCATTAAAATTAGCCATAAAGTTACAAAGCAGTAGGAAAATACACAATGTTGTTAAAGTTAAAAAAAGAAGTACCCAAACAATACATTACTGTCCATATGTATTTCTACTGAGGATATTTAAAGAAGTTTTGAATTTGGTTTTGAAGTGGGGATGATGAAAAAGAGGGTCTATTAAGTATATCTGACCTCATATCATGGTGAAATCTGTTGCCCAGACTCCATACCCTATGTTTGTAAATCCTTCTTTATTTGTGAAATATGAGAATTGTATCCAAAATAAATGAGAAATAAAATCAAATCTCCCTTTCCCTACATCCTCCCCATCCCCGAAAAATAACTCAGCATCATGCCTTTCGAATTTGTTTTTGCTCCAAGAGATTGTTTGCAGGAATATTTATATCTCTACTACAAAATTTCTCAACCTCAGCACCGTTGACGTTTGGAGCAGATGACTTCTTATTGTGGATGCTACCCTGTGCTTTGCAGGAACTTTGGCAACATCTTTGGCCTCTACCCACTCATGCCACTAGCAACATTCCCCACACAATTATGGTAATCAAAAATGTTCCCAGATATTGTCAATGTCTCATGAGGGTGGAGTGATGGGGAGCCACTCTACTGAGGACAACTATTTAGGCTGTTTTACTTCCATAGAAGGTTACAGAATGTCTGATGCTAAGCAAGATGGAAGCAGGAAAAGAATGAGAAAAGATTCCAAGCACTCCTCCAGCCATTTTTGTAAAACCTCTTCTAGAGGACAGGGACAACAGAGATGACAGAGAGGACCACCAGCCAGATGTTCTTCGTATGCAAAAATGTGTTTCTCTGCTCAGGTTCTGACAGTTTAGCACTACTCACTGATGGCCAAGTTGTCCTCGGCATGGTTAGAGCTTGGAAAACCCTCTTCCTAATGATAACTGGTCTCTTTTTCCCTTTCCTTTGGCCCTGAGGGCACTTTCTTGCAGGGAAAGAAATATGGCCTAGACATCCATTAGTGGAAACACTGCAGTCTTTCTCTAGGCCAAATTGGCTCTGACGCTAATGAAATTACTTGGAGTTAGAGCAAAAGGAAAAGGTTAGACACTCAGTAGCTTCCCTTTCCAGGGCTGCTATAGAATGCATATTTTCTAAAATTACACAGACTCTGATTCAGGATGGAAATTATGTACTTACCTACCCCTTCCTCTAGATTCCCAACTGGAATGACCTAATATTGCAGCACAAGTAAAAATTTATATTGGAATTGGAGACCAGAGAAGTGTGGCATCCAAGTGCTAGAAATGTTAACAGATGTCTGTAAGAAATAAGAAGCTGGATTGAAGGAAGGGCCAACTCATGTGTAAGTCACCATATGAAGAGGAAAAAACCCACCTGGAGAGTATGTGGAAAGGGTCTTCTGGGTCTCCCTGGGCAGTGGGTGGGGGAAATTCTAAAGTCTCTTGGTAATGCATCAGTCAATCAAGGATTACAGAGTGGAGATTTTGCTAAGAGGCTAGCTCCCACTTACATTTGACATTGAGGAATGCTAAGAGAAGAGCACACTGTTATTACACATCAACCAATTCTCTCTCTTTCCCTCTCTCCCTGCCCTGTTTTTTTTATTCCTTCTTTCCTTCCTTCTTCACACATTTTCATTTTTCCTTCCCTCCCACTTTTTTTTCTTTTTTAAAATATCAGCAGAGTGTCATTGAAAGCTTGTTTCCAGGCATTGTCACGAGCACTGGGTATGTAACAGCATACAAGATGGCCTGCGCTCTGCCTTCTGAGAGCTTATAACCAGTTCTTCAAAATAGAAAACAGAACTATCACCTGAATACATTTTAGTTGTAGAGAAGGGATAAGATAGAAAATAGAATGGCTGCACGTCTTCCTCATGTGGGTTGCATAGCAGAACCAAGAGGAGTATGGGAGAAGCAGGAGAGAGAGAAGGGTTTCTTTTCCACTGCCCCCACCACTCAGACTGGGAAAGATGCTTCTCTGTAAGGGTAAAGAGTAAGGTGAAAGCGCAAGACCAAGAGTTCCTTCAGCTCCAGAGCAAGGAGTCCCTTCCTCCTGTGAGATCCCAGGAAACAACCAGACCTAGAGAGGTAGAGTCTGTGGAGTATGTCATAGACAGATGGGCATCCCTGGCGAGAGATTGTAGGAGCAGAGATGAGAGCTGGGTGAACTCACCTAGAATTTAGATACTGCCTTGAGGAAAGGAAAAATGTTCTGAATTAACTGAGATTAAATTTCTACCAATCTGGTGACATAAGACATTGTCTTATGTTCAGTTTTAGAAAAATTCAGAAAAGTTATACATCCTGCACACTAAATCTGTAAACTCATATTCATACCACTATATTCATGTCTCTCCTATCTAAAGTAAATTAATAAGCCACCAAAAAACCTTCCTTTAATCCTATGTCTCTCTCTGCTCTCATTCATTCATTTTTCCTGTTCACAGAAAAATTTGTTAAAGATGTTCTATACTATTGTAATTTCGTTCCTCCCTACTCACTCACCCCTTAACTGACTCCAGTGTGGTTTCTGCTCCTGTTATTCTACCAGCAAAGCATTTACTAAAGTTCTTAGTAACTTTCAGGCTCCTAAATGCAGTGGGTATTTTCCAACTTATTTCATTTCATTTGGTCTTTAAACAGCACTGGACACTGTTTTTGGCTCTGCTTTTTGAAGCACTAGCTTTCTTTGCTTCCTTGACATCACACTCTCCCGCACTTTCCTACTGGCTCAATCTTCTGAGTTACATATGTAGGTTCATCCCCTCCTTGACTGTTAAATATTGGCATTCCCAAGGCTCAGCCCTAGAACCCTCTTTTCATTCTGTCTTCCCTCCCTGCATGTTCTCATTCATGACCATGGCTTCATTCAGCCATGGTTATATTTATACATTTATGTATGTATGTTCATGTATTTGTATATTTATATTTACATATAAAACCTTAATGACTTTCAATTTATATCTTTGACCAGTCCTATCCTCTATACATTGAATCCTTATATGCAATCATTTATTTGGATTTCTCTAGACTATCTCAAACTTAACATGTCCAAGATCAAATTCTTGATCTTCCATCCTGTTCAACCCTACTCATCTTCTATGGTCCCTTTATTGGTGAATGGCATCTATTTCCCCACCTCATCTGATCAGCGTTCTTATTCTTTGGCTTTGGGTCTTCTGGCCTCTTTGTCTTCAAATGCACCAGCTCTCAACTCCAAAATCGTATGCTGTTCTGTATGGGACCTTGTCACCTAAATGTGGACTCTTTCCTTCCTCCTTTCCTTCCTTCCTTCCTTCCTTCCTT
Source organism: Spilogale gracilis (assembly GCA_004023965.1). Lineage (NCBI taxonomy): Eukaryota > Metazoa > Chordata > Mammalia > Carnivora > Mephitidae > Spilogale > Spilogale gracilis. Next base: position 55,894 of record PITA01003059.1, on the reverse strand, counting down.
CCTTCCTTCCTTCCTTCTTTCCTCCCTTCCTTTTTCTTTCTTTCCTCTTTTTCTTTCATTCCTCTTTTTCTTTCTTTCTTTATTTCCTTCCTTCCTTCCAAGTTTTTATCTATTTGACAGAAAGAGAGAGAGCACAAGTAGGCAGAGCCGTAGGTGGATGCAGAAGAGGAAGGGGGTCTCCATTGAGCAAGGAGCCCAATGTTGGGCTCAGTTCCAGGACCTTGGAATCATAATCTGAGCTGAAGGCACATGCTGAACCCACTGAGCCACCCAGGCACCCCTGGACTTGTCTTTCTGAAATCCACTCAAACGTTCCTCTGAAGGAAATCGTTCCTGTCGTCTCATTTGTTGTCACTTCATTAGGCCCATCTTCTACCTACTGTCATAGAACCATGCCTCTTTTGCTTCCTGTAGTTACATCTTCATCAGTCAGTCAGGTCTACCTCCTTCTCTGGATTATAAACTTCACGAAGGCAGAGGCAACATCTGTTTCAAATCTCCATGTGACCGTGGTGTCAATATTTTGGAAATGAATAAGTGAATTATCAATAAAAAGAGAAAAATGCTTTCCCAAACTGAGTTGTTGTCTTTCCTTTTTATTTGTAGTGTTTTCATATGAGGACTTTTTTTTTAAATCTATCTTTCCTACTTTAAGGCCATTTTTAGAATGTCCTTTGCCACCCCAAGATGACATAAATATTCACCAAAATTTTCTTCCAGTACTTTTATGGTTTCATTTGCAAGATTTAATTCGTAAATCCATCTGGAATTTATTTCTGAAAGAAATGAAGTAGTGCCAGCTACTTTGTTTCAGAGCCAGTTCCTCCTAAATTGAAAACTTCAGCTATATCCAGTAGTGTGATGTCATTCAAGATAATAGGATTTGGAATCAGAAGGCCTGGATTTAAGTTCAGTTCCACCACTTGCTCCCTGTGCAAATTTCAGCAAGTCCTTTAATCTCTTTGCGACTGATCAAAAAACCTTTATAGCAAGAAGACTCAGGGAAAAGACAGTTCAGGAATCCTCGTGAGCAAAATGGCCACTGAAGAAGCAAGAGAGAGAGGAAGAGTAGCCTACTGGGTGAGAGTGCAGGCTTCAGTCAGAATGCAAATCATCTGCAAAATGGCATAAAAGCCATAGCTGTCTTTACAGTTTATGAACTGTCTTTATGGCTTATGGTGAAGCTTCAATAAATTCGTGAATGTAAAGCACATAGCCTGGTGTTCGGATCATGGTGACAAGAAGCCATCAACAATGATTCCTGTAGAAAAGGATGTTACGGATTCACTGAGAATAATGGAGACGGGGTGCTCTCTTGAAGGGACCAGGAAAGCATGTCATTAAGGCATACCACACGATGAACTAGATAGAACATAAAGAAATGGAAGTAGAGACGTCAGTTTCCTGGCATTACGACCAAAGTGATTCTCTCCCACCTCTAACTTCCTTTTCTTCTTGCAGATCTGTTGTCTATGGTCCTGTCTTAGCATGCACAGAGTATCCCTAATGTTTTGCAGTTTTATGGAAGTAAGCTTATTCAATTCAGTAAATTACTTCCTCAAAGTTTATAAAAAACCCATTCCTTTGATATCGACAGTTATTAATATAACTAGATATGAGTATCTCTCAAAAAGAAGTAATAAATGTGTCACATAGTATAAATAAGCAAGTGGGGTGGAGAAGAGATACCTCATATGCCTTCTGATAATGAATCTCTTCATTATTATTTCGATCCTTCCAAATGCAGAAGGAACCGGGGAGGTGGTATGTCTGAACTACATAGTATCACAGGACAACGAACCCTGAGTCACCATTGTCACCTGCCTTTTCTTGTGTGAGTTCCCCTGGGTTGCAGACCTTGATATGGCCTCTCCTCACATCACAACAGGCAGGCCCAGGCCAAGACCTGCGGGGTCCACAGACTGACTGAAATGCTTAATGGAATCAGGGATAATAAAGGGATTTATTACTGGCGCTGAATTTAACACTATAACTTACTTGGAATTGCTTATCATTTTACGGTTTGTCACATAACTAGATAGCATCGGCCACTCAACCATGGATAAAATAAATCCATTTTATTGGTTTTGTTCGACGTCTTTGTTTTGTTTTGGTTTTACTTTCATGCTGGGGAAAAAAAGTGTTTTTTTATTTTCTGACACAGTTCACTTTTAGAGCAGAAAACATCTTCAACTGAGAAATTCCCTCAGACGATTTGGATGCTTATTTGATATCAATGATTATAAATACAGTTTGGTAAATTTCAGTTTATTAACTACAGGACAAGTTTATGAACAGAATTCCCATTAGCAATTCTCTATTATGTCGTGAATGTGGGAAGCAGCAATTATTGGAAACTTGAAAATAGAATGATGTTCTCCCCACCTCTTCCCCATCACTGGTTCATTTAGTGAAATCATAGGTGGGAGTGGGAGGCAGGCATGAGCTGGGTGTATTCTCTACTATCCTGTTAAAAGAAACAAACAAACCAGGTTCCCCCTTCTCTAGCACCTCTCATGTTCAGTGACTAGCCCTCTATACCCATAGATGTCCTGGGATATGCAGGCCTGGTTCCCACTGCAGACTGCCCCAGCCTGGTCTCTCATCCTTCTATTCCAGCCTCTAGGCAGATAATTCAGCTCAGCACTCTGCTCTTTGGTGGGGGCTAGTTATGTGAAATTCAGAGTGAAATGGTGCTCAAAATTTGCTCCCGGTTCAAGCCATATCTTTCAGCCTAGAATTGGCAACAGCAAAACTGATGCTTTGATATCCTTCCCATCCTCCACAAACACCCAACCATTGGCCACATTGTGTTTCTTCTCTTCATATTACCATCCATAGTGAGAAAGTCATCATTGACTGGGACTCATGCTCTCATGACACAATATGATCAGAATTTTCTCCACCCCAGGCACCCGGCAGAATCCTTGCTATTAATGTCAGCTGCAGTCAAATGCCAGCTCGCTATATGAGCTGTCATTTCAGTGGGAAAAAAAACCAAAAACAAAAAAACCACTAGCACGATCATTTTCAGTTATGGTATCTTGACGTTAATTATCTGAAACAGCAGAAAATCAAATATTATTCTAATCTCTACTCAAAACCGAGACAGGAATCAGATCCCATGCATGAAACGTTTACCCAAAACAGGAGGAACAAGAGAAAAATCACAAATTAACTTCCACTGGGTGGTGGGGTGGAGAGGGGGAGAACAACAACAGAACATTCCTAATTTCTTTTGTAATTGTTCTCTCTTGAGTCTTCTTTCTCTGTTTTCCGGGGGGAAAAAAAATTCTTAGATGGGATATCAGTGCTTTTTAATTTTAAATAAGAAAAGGAATCATTCCTTTTTGGAAAACTGCTCCAGGCCATGCACTAGTCCATTTCAGAATTTTCGATGGCTCTGTGGCATCTTCAGGTGACTGTGCACCCGCTGGTCAAGGATCAGTGCCTGACCCGGTGTCGTGTCCTGGAGGTCAGTACTGGCAAGACTTATTATTTTTATTAGTTTTACTATTTACTTGAGGGTGCTGTTCATTTCACTGGGAGCTGAAACTATTTACATTTTATCTGTTCTATTAGTTTCCAAGGGTTGCCATAACAAATCACCACAAACGTGGTGATTTAAAACAACCAATATTTATTCTCATAGTTTGTGAGGCCAGACGTCCCAAATCAGGGATGCCCAGAGGGCCCTGCTCCTTCTGAAGGCTCTAGGGAAGAATCTTTCCTTGTGTCTTGCAGTTCCAGTGGGTCTGGGCCACTCCTTGGTTTATGGCCCCAGAACTCCAATCACTGCCCTGTCTTCACATGGCCTTCTCATCAGTGTGTTCTTTCCTTTCTTCCCTCCTTCCTTCCTCCTTCCCTCCCTTCCTTCTTTATCTTTTTTTATAAAGTCACTTATCATTGGATTTGTGGTCCACTGTTAGCCATGCTGATTTCACGTTGAGATCCTTAATTACATCTGTAAATGCCCTTTTTCAAAACAAGTTCCCATTTACAGGTTCAGGGGGACACATCTCAGTGGGCCACCACTCAATACACCAATGTCAGCTATGTAAAGACAGGATATGGAAACATAAGTTAGCTAGTCCTCTATTTTAATGATGTTGAGCCCCAGAGAGACCACACTGATTTTCTGAAGCTTCCCCGTTGGCCCCATCCCAAATGTGGCTCATAATTAGGCAAATCTTGCACTGATTTAAGAAAGAGACACTTGAAAAGGTGGTCTTGCAATGGTATTCTAGAATTCCCACCCCCAAACCCCACTGGTAAGTATTCATTAAATGTCTCATGAAACTAAGTTGACTAATATAACGAGGTCATCCATTGTCCTCCCCATGAAAAACCACCATACTATTTAAGCTCAACGCTCACCTTCACACCCATTGTACTGACTGGCCTCGTATTGAATTCATGACTGTCAACGATAAACTGACATAGAACACTGATCAGCAATCCCACCTCACTTTCTTGGTAAGTATGCTTTCTACCCTCTAGGACAAGTATTAGCTACCTTCTCCTCTGTCTGCAAGAATCCCTCCCCCATGGGGTGCCTCGGTTCATCGCAGACCCGGGATCGAGTCCCAGATAGGGCTCCCTGCTCGGCGGGAAGCCTGCTTCTCCCTCTCTCACTCCCCCTGCTTGTGTTCCCCCTCTGGCTGTGTTTCTCTCTGTCAAATAAATAAAATCTTAAAAAAAAAAAAAAGAATCCCTCCCCCAACACTCCTAGTTGACAATCTTGCTTCTCACTTTATCAATAAAATTGGAACAACCTTTCCATTCTCAAATTTATAATCAGCTGGCATCAATGCCCATAATATCTGTCTTCCCTCTTGTTACAAATGTACCACCTACGGGTGACTGGGTGACTCAATCCGTTAAGTGTCTGCCTTAGGCTCAGGTCATGATCCTAGAGTCCGGGGATCGAGCCCTGCATTGGGCTCCCTACTCAGTGGGGAGCCCACCTGCTTCTCCTTCTCTCTCTGCCTGCCACTCCTCCTGCTTGTGCGTGCTCTCTCTCTGACAAATAAATAAATAAAATCTTTAAAAAGAATGTATCACCTCTTATCTTACCAGACACTCTCCTTTTGGATAGCTTCTCATAACCCCTTCTGAAGGACCTCAATCTTGCAATTAGGTCTTCTTTCAGTCAGCTCTCCCTCCATGGATCCTTCCAAACTCCAGGGATCAATTCTACTAGTATCCAATTGGATACTAATTGCCAATATTCTAGCTGTCACAGTACCTTATGAATAAACTCCCTCTTGACCCCAAAGCTCCCTTATCTTTTTCTCTACTTCCCTTTTCAGAAATTCTTATTTATGAGCAATTTCCCTGTCTTTTGCAGGTTTCTGCACATTCATTAAAGGTTTCATTTTCTTTATTGTATCAGTACTTCCCCTCTTTTGCCACATCTAGTTTATGCACAGATAAAATCCTACAGCCAATGTAACCTATCTCAGTTCTCCACATGGGGGACCTGATGAAAAAAACTTTCTGGACTGCTAAATTATGCATATATCCATCTCAGCAACAGGATTGAAATATTCCTCTCTAGTATAAAATCTACATATCATACAGAATGGTCACTGAGTTCTAAAACCTATCAGAAAGGTGAATGATGATCTTAAAAATTGGCAAGACGTTTCCTGCAGAACCTTTTGTGCAGATCAGATTGTTAAATCATCTCTTCGGAGTAAGAGGGTCTAAATATATCTCGAATGCTGCACACTTACGTGGCCTTTTATGGCTTTCAAGGAAATTTCATATCCATTACTTTATTTGATCCTTAGAATAGCCCTGTAAGAAACGTATTTATCGAATTTTCACATACAGGAAAAATGAGGCTCCCAGAGTCTGTATGACTCACCCAACAACCTCTAGCTAGTGCTTAACTTAAACCCGTGGCCATTACCCCAGTGGCTCAACCTTGAGTACACAGTAGAATCACCTGGGAGCTTTTGAAAATCTCACCATGAGACAGCACTCAACATTAATCATATCCAAATCTCTGGGGGTGATATCAAGGCATTATTAGCTTTGAAGAAATCTCTCCAGGTAGTTTCAGCCTGCGACTAAATTTGAGAATGAGGGCTTTAGCCCCTCATTTCTGCAGCATTACTGTCTCTTCAACTCCCTCTTGCTGTCACCTTTAAGAAGGATTTTTTTTTTTTTTAACTGCACTTTAAAGGGGAAGATGACTTTCTTGGGATCAGGTCTCTTGCGACACAGACATCAACCTTTTATGAGGGGAAAAAATAAAGGAACAGTATCAGTCACTTAAGATATATAATTTTCTCCCAAGTCGCTGATAGATGTGTCTCCATCTGGATTGACTGGATGTGTCTCCATCTGGATTGACTGGAAGATAAAAGATGTCAAAAAGGAGTATAGTGTGGTTTGTGGGGAGTATTAGAACATCTGAACCTGTCTTACAGGTTTGCACACATCATATGGATATTCAGGTTCAAATTTAGGGATATCATCATCTTCTAACCATTTCTTTTTTTTTTTTTAAAGATTTTATTTACTTATGAGACAGAGAGAGAGAGAGAGAGAGAGCATGAGTGAGGGGGAAGGGGTAGAGGGAGAAGCAGACTCCTTGCTGAGCAGGGAGCCCGATGCAAGACTTCATCCCAGGACCTTGAGATCATGACCGGAGCCAAAAGCAGATGCTTAACCAACTGAGCCACCCAGGTGCCCCTCTTCTTACCATTCCTAAAGGAATTATAAATATGGCTCTGCTAATATGGCTTATATATTTCCCTTTAATAGCTGGGGCTAACCTGGGAATGAGCTTAAGTATTTAACATTTGTCCTAGAAATATACCCTACATATGTAAGGTGTGAGAACTATTGATTATAAAATTATTTTTACATTTCTCCCCTCTGAATTGGAAAGTAGCAATCATTCTGCCGGGACAATGAAATGGCTGTTGCTAACATGCACTGGGGAGAGGCAATGTTGGTCAAATGGTTAACTGGCCACACACTGTAGTTTTTCAATTATTCAAAGAGCATTTCCCTTGCAAAGTCAGGCTCTGCATAAAAGGTAAATAAAAGAAACATCCCTGGAGTACAAGTCTATTTCAAGACTGATAGCAATATTATTGAAAGGAGGATATAAGAATGGAATTAAAAATGATGATCTTTATACCAGTTCTTAAGAATATCAGTTACGGGGGCACCTGGGTGGCTCCGTCGTTAAGAGATTGCCTTCGGCTCAGGTCATGATCCTGGAGACCTGGGATGAGCCCCACATCGGGCTCCCTGCTCAGCGGGAAGCCTGCTTCTCCTTCTTTCATTCCCTCTACTTGTGTTCCCTCTCTCTCTGTGTTTCTCTCTGTCAAATAAATAAATGAGATCTTAAAAAAAAAAAGAATATCAGTTACAAAGTTATATTACATTCTGAAATCATTGCCTCAGTTTGCCTTATGTAACAATGGGGACTCACTTCCAAAATTCATGTAAAGCCTAGAGAATTTGCTTCTTAATATTTTTAGCACATCAAGAGCAGAATGAAATCAAATTTTGGTTATTACTGAACAGTTTCCATTACTATAGTTTAAGTGAAATACATTTAGTTATGATTGTTTAGGTGACTGGTTATAAGGAAGCTGTTGGTGACTAATTTTTGACCGGCTGTTCCTCTCTCAGTATTACACTAACCAAATGGACAACTCTTTCTGGAATGCCATTTTCACCAGATAAATGCCCAGCTCCAGAACGTGGCATCTTGTTACTGCACCAAGTCTAAACTCTTCACTTGAGTTTCCAGGGCGCCATATCTCCGCAACTTGTCTCTTCCTGTTTCCCAGCATACATTCTGTTCCCATCAGGCTGCTTTCTCTGTGTCTCCCCACCAGTTCGTCATGCTAATCCCAGACCTATGTTCATGCTGCTTTCTCGACCAGATAACCTTCCCTGTCTTCAACACTTGAGGGAAGCAACCTTTTTCAAGGCGCTGCTCAGTCCATGCCTCTTCTGTGAAACCTTTTCCAGCTGCTCTGGACCTTCCCAATTCCCTCCACTTTCATTATCTACTCAAAGTACAACAGTGGAAGCATGTTCTCTTTGTCCTTGTGCATTAAGAATTCTCTAGTACCGGGCGCCTGGATGGCTCAGTTGGTTAAGCGACTGCTTTCGGCTCAGGTCATGATCCTGGAGACTGGGGATCGAGTCCCACATCTGGCTCCCTGCTCGGCGGGAAGCCTGCTTCTCCCTCTCTCACTCCCTCTGCTTGTGTTCCCTCTCTAGCTGTGTTTCTCTCTGTCAAATAAATAAATAAAATCTTTAAAAAAAAAAAAAAGAATTTTCTAGTACCTACAGGCCCTTGCTCTGAGGTTCCAAGAAGAATGCATCCAGATGCCCCACACTGAGAGGTCAAAGCCCATAGTGCATACAACTGATACTATGTTTCCTGTGGAGGGGCAGGCTCCAGGGGAACAAGACACAATATAGCTTTTGTCCAGGAAATGGTAAAGTTACCATCTCAAAATGGAAGGAGATATTTTGGAGGGAGAGAGAGCTCAAGTTGGAGGAGCAGAAGGAGAGGGAGAGAGAATCCAAAGCTGTCTCAGCACTGAACAAAGAGCCTGACACGGGGCTTGATCTCTCGACCCTGAGATCAGGACCTGAGTGGAAACCAAGAGTCAGATGCCCACCTAACCAACCAGGTGCTCCTCAAAATGGAAGGAGTCCCTCAAGCCGATTTTTAAATGTTGATGTCATTAGCTGACATTTTGGTGCCCGGTTTGGTCATCAGAAAATATGGTGGATTTAACACTCATTGGGTAATAATCCATCATTAAAGTTCTGTGACTGATTATCTTTTTACTCAACAGATGGACTTTCATCCATTGATTCAGCACCGTAAATTCAATTAAACAAACAGTTTGGTTCACAGTTCCCTTTTCTTCTCACTGTGCACTTCCCCACATATGAATGGCATGTCAATATCTCAACTGAGATGTGAATTATGGCTTAGCGTGGACTATTAGCAAATAGTCCAGGCTATTCCTATCTCAGTCCATACCTTTTATGTGATTCAATAATTCACCAGTAAAGAACCATTGCCACTTGGACCTGTTTTCTCCCTAGATCTCAGGTGACACTGAACAGATTGAGCCTTCTTCTCCTGCTCATAACGGCAACCTGTCAAAGCTACCCTGTTTCTGCGAGGGAGGGAGCACCTCCACCCCCACTGTGAAATCCAATCAAGCATAATCCATGCCCAAATTGACCTGGTTGCTCAAGGGTACAGTTCACAGATTCTTAAAGCACCAAGTTTGTCCCTGTTTCCAGCCTACCTTGCCCTACTCTGTCCTCCAGGAATAGGTCACAATAGATAAGTTAGAGGTCCTCAACTCTAGTTTGATATTAGAATCACTTCACAAGGTTTTGGTTGTTTGGTTGTTTGTTTTGTAGCAGCTTTATTGAGCTATAATTTAAATAGTATATAATTCATTCATTTTAAGATTAGAATTCAGTGGCCTTTAATATATTCACAGAGCCACGTAACCATCACTACAATTTTAGAACATTTTTATCTTCAAAAAGAAACTCCATACCATCTGTCCATCACCCCTCTGATCCCACCCCCCTGCCCCCATCTTTCTGAGCCCTAAGCAATCATGAATCTACTCTGTGTCTCTATAGATGTGCCTCTCTCAGATATTTTATATAAATGGAAAGATATTATATAGTCTTTTGAGACAGACTTCTTTCCATCAGCATGTTTTCAAGCTTTATCCATGTTACATGTATCAGTACTTCATTCCTTTTCATAACCAAATACCATTCCATTGTGCAGATACGCCACATCATGTTTATCCATCCATCGGCTGGTGGGTGTTTGGGTTGTTTCCACCTTTTATCTATCACAGGTCATGCTGTTATGAATGTTCGTGTCCAAGCTTTTATGTGAACATGAGTTGTTAACTCTCTTGCCGATACATCTAAGAGTAGAACTGCTGGGTCAAATGGTTTAAGTCTATGTTTAATCTTTTGAGGAATTTCCCGACTGTCCTCCAGAATGACTGCACAATTTTACATCTCTACTAGCAATGTAGAAAGGCTCTGATTTCCCCATATTCTCACCAATGTCTGCCTTTGTCTGACTTTTTGAATCTAGCTATCTTGCTGGGTGTGAAGCTTCCCATTTTGATTTCGATTTGCTACTTGATGGCTAATGATGTTGAGCATCTTTTCCCGTACTTGTAGATTGTTTGCTTATCTTCTTGGAAAAAATGCCTATTCGGGTCCTTTGCCCAGTTTCAACTGTGTTTTTTTATTATATATATATATATGATTTGCAAATATTTTCTCCCATTCCATGAGTTGCAACACTTTAGATAATATTAATGCCTGGACTTACTCCTATAGATGCAGATTTATTTGCTCTGCTGCCCACATTCCCTCCCATTTTTTCAGTGTTCCAGGTGAAGAACTACTGACCACATTAAGATATCTGCCACCTTAGAGTCCCAGAACCAACCTCTTTTTCCTCTAAAGCAAGGACCAACCCCCTGGTTACCACTATTTCCAGGCCCAAAGTAATCTTATTTGGAGGCTTTATTTTCCTTGGCTGTCCCAGAATGTTGATCACAAGAGTCACCAAAGTTTTCCCAAACAGATTGATCTAACTTCGAACTTAACCAGAAGTTAGGAGAACCTCATTCTTGTTGCTCCCTCTGGGGGACTTATGTGAAATCTTTGATGACATTCCCACTCCCACCCAAACTTCTATGTCTCAAGCAGTTTGGGGAAGGACAGAATTTACCAAATCAGAGAGAAAGGCAAAAGCAGAGGATCTTATAATGCACTCTTCTTCAGACAGTAAGACATCCTTGCCTTGTATTTTGTAAACCTATGGAAGACAAATCTGTTGCTATTTACCATACTAAAGGAATATGGCCCAGATGACCTGCCATTGTTCCCCATAGATATATGTGTATTTGCAAAAGTTTAATTAGCAGTGTCTGTGGCTTAAAGCATTGATGATGATAGATAGATACATAGATAGATACATAGATAGATACGTAGATAGATACATAGATAGATAGAGTTCTATACCCTTACACAGGCTGTGGTGTCCAGCTCCACATCTCTATTTTTCAAGAGAGTATTAATTGATATTTAGATAGTTCGGCATCTTTTGCTTTATAGGAGGGTCTAGCATTCTTCTTTCCTTCCCTTTCATTTTAAACACCAATAGCACTCCTTCTAGTCATTTTGGCAACCTAAAATGCTCCCCTGCAGTTCCAAAGTATGTGTTTAAAACACTGTGATTCCCAAATCCCCAAATATTATGTTTTCAGTGAGGACACCTCTATCCCCCAAAGGCCTCACCTAAATTTCCAACCACCTGTGCCACTAAACCAGTCCACATATAAATCCCACAGGCAACAAAAATTCATCACGTCCCCTTCTTCCCTCTGGTTTCCTTATCCAAGACACCATCTACTGTGCCTTCCACCCCCTGACACTCTAAGCCTCTCCTCCTGTTCTCTTCCAACTTAATCACCATATTCTGTTAACTCCACCTTCAATCAAATCCCCAGTCACTACCTTTACCTGAGTGCCTGCTGCGATAGCTCCCAATTGTTTTCCCGCTCCAGTGGCTTCATTGTCCAATCCAGAGTGACTTTTCTAAAAGGAAAACCTGATTAAGTGTATTTCTTGCTTAAATCTCTTCACTGGCTTTTTATCACTCTGGTGGCTCTGCCCAGCTGGTGGTCAGAGAACACTGTGATTCAACAGAGAGCTTCGGAAAGGGTCATGTCTTTCACAACAGTGACACCCATTCCCTCCTAGTTTTATCCGATCAGTTAATAGAATGGGAAAATTTCACAAAAGTAATCAATTAATAAATGATTTTAAATGTTTTTCCCTTAAAAAGGGAAACTTCTCCCTTTATTTTTTTTCAATATTTCATGTATTTATTTGACAGAGTGAGAGGGAGAGAGCATAAGCAGGGGAGATAGCAGGCTCCCTGCTGAGTAAGGAGCCCAGTGTGGGGCTTGATCCCAGGACCCAGGGATAATGACCTGAACCAAAAGGAGACCCTTAACCAAATGAGCCACGCAGGCGCCCCAACTTCCCACTTTAAACAGGTGCGCTGTGGCCAGTGAATTTCAAAGTGAACAAATTCATGTCTCATCTACCTGTCACTCAGCTGACTCCCACCGGCCACGATGGTTTGAGTTGCTTTTAATTGTAGTCTCAGAGTTTTCCCTTTATATCCATAATGGACCATTTGTTAGAGAAAACACAAAAATATGACATCAAAATTCAAGTTATAAGAATAAAAATCATAACGATTCTGCAATCTTATCTCAAATTGATCTTCCCCAGATCTCTGACTTGTATAAAGTATAATTTGCAACGGATCAATATATGTGAACTCCTTTTTTTCTAAAAAGTAAAAAGGAGAAATATAGTAATGAACATATTTAAATTGACCATTTATCGGATAAGAAAAATACACTATGTTATTTAAGAAAATAACTTAGACACAGCCACCTAAAATCTTCTACGACTTCATCATGTAGAAACAAAAAAAAAACCACAGTTGCTTCTTTAATCCATGGTCAAGAAGACAGCTTTTGTTGATTTTTTAATGCAGTAATAAGTAATTACATTTTAATATGCATGTTAATGTACATCCTCTTCCCAAACCAAACAACTTAGTCACTTCTGACTTTTTCAACAAATTATACTTTCCTTACACAATATAAAGTAAATCAAATAGGGTTACCTGGGTGACTCAGTGAAGTGCCTGCCTTTGGCTCAGGTCATGATCTTGGGGTGCTGGGATTGAGTCCCACATCAGGCTCCCTGCTCAGTGGGGTGTTGTTTCTCCCTCTGTGTCAGTCTCCACCCCTCCCCCATCCACTTGCATGCACTCTCTCTCTCAAATAAATTAATAAAATATTTTTTAAAATATGTAAAGTAAATCAAATCATACAAATCATTGGTAATGGAAAAAGACAAATTTTTGTCTTCGATAGGACTATTGTTATATGTTAAAAGAGCTTTACAAATCTAGAGGAGGCAATAATGATTTAAGTTGGATGCCTTGGATAAAAAAAAATGAAGGCTGAGAACTGACCCACTCTTTTTCTTTTCCCCAAAACCCACAGAAATTTTCAGGTGCTTTTACACAATGCTATCAAATACTGAGCTCATATAAAGAGGTGTTTTAGGAAACAAACTAACATAATTCAATTTTACACTTAAAAAATATAAATCTAAAGGGGTGCCTGGGTGGCTCAGTTGGTTGGGCGACTGCCTTCGGCTCAGGTCATGATCCCGGAGTCCTGGGATCGAGCCCCGCATCAGGCTCCCTGCTCGGTGGGAAGCCTGCTTCTCCCTCTCTCACTCCCTCTGCTTGTGTTCCCTCTCTGGCTGTGTTTCTCTCTGTCAAATAAATAAATAAAATCTTTAAAAATATATATATAAATCTAAGAAGTTCTGTTTTTAATTTAGAAGAGCAAATCCCTAACAAATAATAGTACAAACTCTGGTTAAAGAGAAAACACAATCACTTGAGGTCCAGGAAACTTAACCAAAGCAGGCAGGTTGGGACCTGGGTGGCTCAGTCGGTTAAGCATCTGCCTTCAGCTCAGGTCATGAGCCCAGGATCCTGGCATGAGGTCCCACATCAGGGTCCATGCTAAGTGGGGACCCTGCTTCTTCCTCTCCCTCTGCCTGCTTCTGGCCCTACTCGGGCTCTCTCTCCCTCTATCAAATAATAAATAAAATCTTAAAAAAAAAAAAAAAGCAGGCAGACTCAAGGTCCCACGTGACCTAGTCCCCCCCACCTTCCCAATATTACTCTTTTTTTACTCTCCCCTCTGTTTATTCTTCCCCAGGCACTACTGCCCTGCCCACCTAGAATCTCCCCCCCACCCAGTACATGCCTGGCTAGCTCACACTCTCCACGCATTCCTCTACAAAGCTCTTTCATCACCCTCTTATAACAAATAAACCCTCCAATCTTCTGCCTTGCTAGGACATCCTGCTGCCTTACCCTGCTTTATTCTTCGCTATAACACCTATGGCCATCTGACATACCACATATTTGCTTGTTGGCCTTTTATCCACGTCTCGAGGATGCAAGCTTCGTCAGAATGGGGCCACTCCAGCACTTACAACGGTACCTGAAACAAAGCAGTTAAAAAAAAAAGTGTAAACTTAACTGAATAAAAGACTGTATATGAGGTATTCTGGAGATGGATGTGGGGGTTTCACATGATAATCGAGTAACAGAAAGTCTTTCTGGGCATAGTAATGTCCAGGGACAAAGGAAAAATGGCTGTTGAGGGTAGGAAGCATATGTGATGATAAGTCAGTGACCCAGCTAGACAGGCTGGAACGTGTCTGATGTTAGTAGAAACCATAAAACCCTGGAGGGTCAAGCTTGTAATTTTCTCACGCAAGTCCCTCAGATGAGGTCATAAGACAAAAAATGTTATATGACTTGCTGAATTTACATAACAACTAAAGGAAATGGGGTTTTCTGAGTGGCCCAAATCTCTCCACATATACCTGTACCCCAAGCCTACCTGTTATGAACAGACTGTGTTCCCCCAAAAGGCGTGTGTTGAAGTCTTCACCCCCAATGTGGCTGTATCTGGAGATAGGGCCTATAAGGAGGTAATTAAGGTTAAGTGAGGTCCTAAGTTGGGAGGAGGGCTGTTCTGATAGGATCCGTGCCCTTGGAAGAAGAGACAGGGGAGACCCTGCTGTCACGCTCCCTCCTCACATACGCACCAAGGAAAGGCCTTTTGAAGATGGACAAAGAAATGGTCATTCTCCAGGAAGAGAGCCTTTACCAAGCGCCGAACGCTGCTAGTTCCTTGATCTTGAACTTTCCAGCCTCCAGAATGGAGAAAATATATTTTTGTTCTTTAAGACACCCAATCTAGAATATTTTGTTATGGAAGTCTGAGCTGGCGAAGCCACTGCCCTCCCTCCTCTGCCCCTGCCTCTCCATAAAGCAGGAGCCAAACCGCTAACCTACATAATCGAGTGGCAGTGTGAGTCACTGAGAGGGGGTAAGGAATAAAACCGAGAAGGGCCATCGTCAGCCCGCTCACGCTCTCAGCCACAGCCTTCACAGGTGACTCCTTAGTGCTGAGGTTTATAACAGGTAGCAGAACTATATCTACATGAACATTTCAAGAGAAATTTAAACAGCGTTCTCCTGCTGTCTTGGTCTGCGCGTACAAGCCGAATATGAAGGTGGGAACAGGAGCAGTCAGGAAGAATCAAGCTATTGCTTCCATCTCCAATCTATCGGCTTCCCTGGGTAATGACCCGGTTCAAAAGCAATAAAGCACAGATGTCACTTGCAGTGACACAGACCCGGGCATATTAATGCGATTATTTTATTAAACCACTTATTTAGTAAAAGAAAATTTCTCTTATCTGGAGCTATAATGTCACCTTTTTGATTCTGGAAACCAAAAAAGAACACTAGAGGTTTTTATTTTTGGAGGACTCCCTGCCTGCAAAAGTATTGATATTTAAAGACTGGGTTTGGAGGTGGGGGAGACTGCCTTAGAATTCAATCCAATTCATCCAGTGTTTATAAAATATGAATGATATGCAAAGCACTGGTTACTCTGTGGAAAATGTAAGGAAACCTCGGGCTGGCTCTCTGCTGCCTGGTTAGAGATATGTACAAGGCGAGGTGTTGTAAACAAATATCCAAGTGTTCCTCCTGCATTCCTACTGAAGTGAGTATAAAGATCATGAGTAGGTATCAGTGCCACAGTTCAAGGAGAGATTCTATATACGCCAGAAACAATCGAAGAAATCATGTAGATGTAGCAAGATGGGATTGGATCAAAAGAAAGAGCACATCTACTGCTGTGTTGTGTGTCCAGGGAATGAGAGGACGAGAATAACAAAACTGCAGTAAAATCCTAGAAAGCGAAGGAAGGAAGATTGGTACTGATGCGTTGTGGTGGGAGACAGAGGTGTACCACCTCTAATCCCGAGTAGCTGGAACTCTCGCCCTCCTCCTGCACCGGTGGGATGTCCTCCGTCCTCCGGGGAGGGACCAGCACCAAAGGAACTGCTCCACCCGGGATCCCCCATGGAGAGGCTCCATGGGGAGATGCCTTCCAGCCCTGGCTCGGCTTCCAGATGCTCTGCAATGACAGGCGTTGAGCTGGGCTGACAGTGTAGCAGTAAGAAACTGCAGTGAAAAAATCAAACCAAACCAACAAAACAGAGAAAAGCTCAGCTGTCCTGTCTCCTTTCCGCTAAGCCTGAAAGATTGAAAAAGAAATAGAACTCTTCATTCTGAAACAAAACCATGAAATCTTAACTCTATAAGCCGATTTGGGGCAAACCTCGACCTCTCTCTTGAAGGGAGAATAAACAGAAGCCATTGACACCATCATCGTTTACAATAAGAGGGACGAATGTCATCTTCTGAACTGCAGTTATTATTAGAGACAGAAGTATTTTAAAGAAATCGTGTCATCTTTGTTCTGTGTTTTAAAAGGACACGGTAAGCATGAGATTAAAGTGAGTGTTCAGAGGAAGGAAATTATTTGAGATTGGGAAAGACAAAGATGATGAAAGTTAAAATTTCTAGAACTAAGAGATTCAGTGTAATACTGAGTAGCTAGTACAGAAGTCCTAATCAGTGAAGGAGAAGATAAACTTGGGAAATTCTCTAACAACACAGAAGAAATGAGAAAAAATGAATGTGATAGAAAATACAAGACCTGAAAAACAAGGTTGCATAAAATATATTTACAGCAATCCAAAAGAAAAGAACAGAATAGAACAATAATAAGTAAAAAAAAAAAAAAACAGAAAAAAATTTTGCTAACCAAACTTCTGCCTGAATCTGCAGGTGAAAAGAGCCTACATCCACAAGGTCAAGATGAAAGACATTCTACAAATTTTTTAAAAACCAACTTTAAAGTCAAATATAGTCTCCAAAAGCATCCATATTGGGGGGAAAAAATCGCACTCAAAGGAATGAAAATCACGAAGACATCAAATTTCCTTGCAACACTAACACTGCGAGATGGTGGGACAACATCAGTGGAATCTGTAGGTAAAATATTGTGACTCTAGAATTCTGCAGTGATTTAAGCAGGTGTATTAGTAAGCACACAGAAAGACATTTTCAGATCAATAAGTATCTCACCCACATACTAAAGCAGAAAATGTACTCAGAATTATATGGCAGCAACTGGCCTATGTTAACTCATAAAAGCAAATAAATGTTCATAGCATAAAAATGTCCACTAAGGCCTGCAACCATGTCATATACATATTGCATAAATTATAAAAATTAATAAAAATGTACATTTTTAAATATTTCTTTATTAGAAAGCATGGGTAGGGGTATAGGAGAGCATTAAATGATAAAAATTAATAAAAATGTAAAAACATTTTTAAATATTTCTTTATTAGAGCGCACGCAAATGGGGGTAGGGGTGATAGGGGAGAGAGAATCCTCTAGCAGAGTCCCCCTGAGCTCGAAGCCTGAGGAGGGGCTTGATCCCCAGACCCCAAGATCATGACTCGAGTTGAAATCAAGAGTCAGCCACCCAACCAGCTGAGCCATCCAGGTGTCCCAAATGTAAACCCTTTTTAAAGAGATGACTCATAATATGACATAATAATTTGAATCTAAAAATCCCACAGTACATAAATAAAATTTGAGAAGTAGAATGAAGAATAATAGAAGTAATTGTGATAAAAATAAAATATGAAGGGGCGCCTGGGTGGCTTAGTTGGTTAAGCGACTGCTTTCGGCTCAGGTCATGATCCCGGAGACCCGGGATCGAGTCCCACATCATGTTCCCTGCTCAGCAGGAAGCCTGCTTCTCCCTCTCTCACTCCCCCTGCTTGTGTTCCCTCTCTGGCTGTGTTTCTCTCTGTCAAATAAATAAAATCTTTAAAAAATAAAAATAAAATAAATAAAATGAAATATGAATATTTCTTGTCTCTTAGTGTATGGGAGTCAACTAATACCATTTCAAGCTTTCTTTGATTTTAGGGAAATTAGATTTAAATATGATTATTTTTTAAATGTAAAAGTAACCAATAGTGGAATAAAATATTATCCATATATATATAAATTCTTAATCACTACAGAACAAATAAAAGGCAAAAATAACTCATACAAATAAACATATGATAAATAAGTAAAAGACAAAAATAATGAATATAAAACATTGTAAATAATACACAAAACCACTAATATTTTTAAGTGTAAACTAAGATGGCAATTGTAAGCCCAAACTTATGAGAAATGAGAATAAATGTAAATAGGCACACTTTTCCACCAAATGACAAAAAACATAAAATTATGTCATAAAATAAAGGCTGATTATATGCAACTTACAAGAGACAAATACAAAAGAGATACAAAAAGTCAAAAAACTTAAAATAACAAAGACATATCAAGCAAATACAAACAATGGAAATTTCAGTATGAAATGGAAGGAAATCCAAATCATAAGAGTAGATAGGAAAATGTTATCTTACACTACAAAATATTTGATCCATAATTTAAATACGGCCATCACAAACTTTCTCTGCTACATAATATTGTACCAAAATGCATAAATCAAAAACTACCAGAACTAACACATGGTCTGGTGGTGGGAAAACTTCAAACATATGTCCTCAGTCTGTGACTTATCAATATGCAAAACAGAGAGGATTTGAGTAATATCCTTAACAATATTAATTAGGTAGATATAATAACACTTTCTGACTTAAACATAAAAACACCTTCTTTTTCAAGCATGCATATTTATTGTGTCATAACAAAATCCAAAATAAAAACAGAAGACGAGAAATTGTGCAGATTATAATCTGTGACTATAATGCGATAAATTAAATTTAATAACAACAAAAAAAATCATGCAAACAAAAATATTTCCAAACTCCTGAACATCAAAAGGCAATTTTCTAAATGACTCTGAAGTGAAAGAGATTAATACCACCATTACAAACTATTTAGATTAAAATGATAATGAAAATACTTCATATATCAACCTTTATAAGTGTTGCTTATACTCAAATGTGTTTTTCCAAATTTCAAAGGAATTTTGCGATAGAAACTGTTTAGAACACAGCAAGGGATGGAAAGCTTCCCAATCTGTTATATGCAGCTAACATACTCTGATTTCCAATTCTGAACATTTAATAGCACTGGGAAGAAAGCTATAGTAAATGTAAGCAGATAAAATTTAGCAATTATTCAAAAAAGTAACAGACCATAGTCAAGGAAGACTTGACTAAAGAAAGCAAGGCAAGCTTAATGTTAGAAAATCTGTTGACATAGATCACACCAATAAAGAAAAAAAAAAAAGTAAAGGAAATCCAGGGATGCCTGAGTGGTTCAGTTGGTTAAGTACCTCAGTCTTGGTTTAGGCTTAGGTCATGATCTCAGGGTTGAGCCAATCGGGGCTCCGTGCCCAGCAAAGTCTGCTTGAGATCCACTCTCTCCCTTTCCCTCTGCCCCTCCTTATCCCCTCTTCCTCTCACTCTCTCTCTAAAATTAAAAAGAAGAAAGAAAGAGAAAGAGAGAGAGAGAAATAAAGAAAGAAAAAGAAAGAAGGAAGGAAGGAAGGAAAGAAGGAAGGAAGGGAGGGAGGGAGGAAGGAAGAAAGAAAAAGAAATAAGGAAGGAAAATCCATATGGTGGTCTTGTTAGAGGCAAAAAAAAAAAGCTAATATGCCACACTTATCCTTAATACAAACTTTAAATAAAGAAGCATAGAAACACTCTTCATTAACATAACAAAAATATTTAACTCGAGCTAATAGCCAATACATACATAAATTTATCAAGAATTGCTTAGAGTTTTTTAAAAAGAAAGAAAACATTTTATATAGTGCAGTTTATAGTACCAGAAAATTACATTTTATGTATTTTTACACACTATGTATAACTGTATATACTATGTGTTGTCCTGGTTTAAAAGCCAGATACTATGCAAACATTTTATGAGCACTTCAAGAAATTCTCAAGGCTTAATTTTACTTAGTTTTCATTTGTGTCCTTTATGTCCAACTGTAGCACCTAATGCCCCCAGCCCCATCCCAGCTGATTTCTCTTGACTGTGTGCTTGCTCTCTGTAGTCCATGTGTTCATCTTTCACTGATTTCCCAGGAACCTTTCCACAGTGACCCAGCTCTTGGTAGAAGTAGTAACTCTTTATATTCACAACAAAACAATAGAGACCATTAACTGAAGCATCTCATTTCATCAAAGCACCTCCTGGCCTTCTCTTATTCTATCTCAAAGATGTAGAAGCCAGAGGACTTCCTTTCAACAATAGTTATGAATAAAATTGGTTCCGTCCTTAACAGTTTATTGTTTGCATTCTGAAAAGCAGTTAAATATTCTTGTAAATCAATGAACTGAGCCCAGTGAAGTGGTTGATGATATTATACGTGAGACCCTGCACTAATCTTCTGAAGACCACTACCCTTCCTTTCGGTTGACATAATGTCTGAAATCAAATGTCAGAACAGATCACTGAACTACCAAAACAAGCTGGAGACTCAAATTCGCTGGAATTCAGGCCACCTTCAAAACCATTTTTAAGTTAGTCAGTACTCCCCTAGACAGTGTGCAAGTGGTGACTGATAAAAGTAATTCTATACCCGTTCTCTGTGTAGAGCCAGCTGAGGGCTGTGCCCAGTGGCCCACACTTCTGGAGGGCACACAGGCCATCTGCAGAACATAAAAGATGAGAATTGGCCAGGAGCTACCCCAGGAAGAAAAGAGAATTTGGTAGGGTCAGCAGGCAACAAGAGTTTGGTAATAAACGAGGGACATATGAGGTTACGTGTTGTATGATTCCAACTCTGCGGTGTTTTGAAAAGGGCAAAACTATGGATACATTAAAAAGATTAGTGGTTGTCAGGGGTTGTAGGAGAGGGAGGAATAGATGGGGAACCAGAGATTCTAAAGGCAATGAAATTATTCTGAATTATACCATAATGGTGGACACCTATCATTATACACTTGTCAAAATCCATAGACTACACAACACCAAGACTGAACGCTAATGTAGACTATGGACTTTAGTGAATAATAACGTGCCCACCCCAGTGTTCATAGCAGCGATGTCCACAAAAGCCAAACTGTGGAAATAGCCAAGATGCCCTTCAACAGACAAATGGATAAAGAAGCTGTGGCCCATATATACAATGGAATATTACTCAGCCATCAGAAAGGAAGGATACCCAACTTTTGCATCAGCATGGGTGGGACTGGAAGAGATTATGCTGAGTGAAATAAGTCGAGCAGAAAAAGTCAACTAGCATACGATTTCACTTAATTGTGGAACATAAGGAATAACATGGAAGACATTAGGAGAAGGAAGGGAAAAATGAAGGGTGCGGGAGAGACTATGGACTCCGAGAGATAAACTGAGGGGTTTAGAGGGGAAGGGGTGGGGGATGGGTCGGCCCAGTGATGGGTATTAAGGAGGGCATGGATTGCATGAGTGTTAGACACAAACAGTGAGTCTTGGAACACCACATCAAAAACCAATGACATACTGTATGGTGACTAACATAACATAATAAAACAAATAAATAGATAGATAGATCGATAAAAGCAAAAAATGCATATAAATATAATAATAATAATAATGTGCCCATTAACATCATCAGGTGTTAATACCCACTGGGGAGTGGGTACTGAGGGGATATATGGGAATGCTCTGCTCAGTTCTTCCACAAACCTAAAACTGCTCTAAAAAGTAAAATCTCTCTTCTTTTTTTTTTTTAAAAAAAATAATGGATGACTACAAGGAAGTTTCCATGAGGATATTGGGAGGAACTGAAATAAGAACGGAGCAGGCTAGTGGATGAGGTGAGCTCAGACACAGGTGTTGGGTTTAGGAACGTCGAGCAGCCGAATCAAGAAAGAAAGAGGTGGGAGTTGAAGACCCTGAGCTTCGCAGAAAGGCGAATAGAGCCTCCGCCAGGCTCCTTGTACTGGCGGCATCCTTCTACTTAAGCTTCTTCATTACACAGCAGCGGAAATAGCCAACCAGCCATGCAACCCATTTAGATGCTTGTGTAATTCACTTAAACGCATTCGAAGAGTTAACTTTATTTAGTTGCGGTGTGAATGTAAAACTCGTGTGTCACCCTAGTTTCTTAAGAAACATCAAGAGTTATTCCTCATTTGCTAGAGCCACATACAGATCCTCGCTGACACATAGTGACCCCAGTTTTTATTTCACTGGCCAAGGAACTGATACAGGTGTAGTTTTTGAAGTTCTAAAATCTTAGAAGTTGAAAATAAAAAAAAAGGAGGGGAGATTCTATTCAAACCTGGAAAAAACTAGAATTCAATGAAATACATTGAAAATGGTAAGAATTAGTAAAATATTTTTTTATACCTATGCATTTGTGTTATTGAATGTGTGCTGTCTTGTTTGGATTACATTTTAAGATAGTGTTTATTAGCCCGTTGTTCTGTTTCAAGGACTTTTACTCCACCTTTGGAACACTATGGGAAAAATTACCTAAGAGTTTATAATGGGCTCTGCGCCCTCCACAGCCTTCTCCCAGCCCACGGGTGAAGTCATGAGTGATAGAACATGATGGCTTAGCGTATACATTTTGGAATTGGCAAGCTTGGGATTCGAATCCCAGATTCTTTTATTTATAATGTGACTTGGAACAAGTTTCTCAAATTTTTGAGCTGCTGTTCTTGTATTAATCAGAGTTCTCCAGAAAAACAAAACCAATAATACATAAAATGAAGACGTGGCTTATACAATTGTGGAGGCTGAGAAGTCCCATGATCCACTGTCTGCTGGCTGAAGACCAAAGAAAGCCAGCGGTGTAATTCTAGTCTAAGTCTGAAGACCTGAGAACCAGGGGTGCTGATGGTATAAATCCTAGTCCCAGGGCAAGAGAAGATCATGTCCCAGCTCACATAGGGAAGCAAGAAATGGACAATCCTCCTCTTCTCTTTCTGCTCTGTTGAGGCCCTCAGTGGACTGGATGGTGCACACCCACATTGGAGAGGGCAAGCTGCTTTATTTAGTCCATGGACTCTAACGCCAATCTTATCCAGATACCCTACACACCTAGACACAGACACACCTACAAGTAGTGCTTAATCTGAGCACACCACGCCAGCTTCACCCAGTCAACTTGACACATAATATTACCCATCACAGGTTTTTATCTCTGTAAAGGAGATGAGGACTCTGTAGGGATAAATGAGTAATTCGTGCATGGTTCCTAGCACATCGTCTGCTATGAACTGAATACTTGTGTCTCTCTAAACCCATATCTTAAAGCCTTAGTCTCCAATATGATGGTATTTGGAAGTGAGGCCTTTCAGACATCGGTAGGGTTAGATGAGGTCAGGAAGGTGGGGCTTTTCTGTTGAAATTAATGCTCTTATAAAAAGAGGAAGAGACACAAGACCTCACTCTCCACCATGTGAGGAAACAGCAAGAATGCAGCCTTCTGCAAAGCAGGAAGAAGACCTCACCAGACCCCAGATCTGCCAGCACTTCCACCTTGGAATTCCCAGCCTCCAGAATGGACAGAAATAAATATCCAGTGTGTGCTATTTGTTACAGCAGCCTGAACTGACTAAGACACCCAACACCCAGCAAGCACTAAATAAATGCCAGCAGCTGCTCTGGTGCAATTCCCTGCCTCTATACCCAGCACTTTTCAAGAGAATGTCTCCAGAACATACTGTCTCTCTCCTGTGCCCTCTTGGTGAGTCCCACCACCCCCCCCCCCATGGTGGCTCCATTGTTACGGGTCTAGACCGGCCACTTCTCAATGTTTTTATGGAATGAAGCCTGACTTGGCAGTCCATGCAATTCTCGGTTCTTCTTGCTTCTGCCAGCAACCTACTCACTCCATGGCGGGAGGTTGAGACTGGCACTATTCTCTTCTCACTTTGATCCCCTGGCTCCTGAAACCTGAGCCTTCATCAGATCCTGCCTCCCAGGAAGTAGCTCAGGCAAAAGATTTTGTACGAACTGTTTGTTATCACATTTATCTAATAATGAACAAGACATTTGAAAAATGTCAATGTCCACCAATGTGGGGAATGCATAGACAGATCATGGGGCATCATGGTCAAATATTAGGCAGCCTGTGGAAATATGTTTAAAGAATTTCAAACAAAATGGAAAAAAAAATGTTTTGCTACAGTCAGGTACGTTAAGAGTAGAAGGAGGGGGGAGGGAGAAGATTACAAACACCTGTGTGTGATCCGAGCTCTACAACTCATTCCCTGTGTGACATTCAGCAGGCTGCCTAACCTCTCTGAGTCTCTGTCCTCAGCTGCCGACGGATGGTAACAACTAGGTCTCAGGATCACTCTGATGATTAAATTAGCTAATATGTGTCAAACCTTTAGCAATCAGGATATTCTAGTAACAAACAACCCCAAACTCCCATTAGCATAAAAACAGCAAAGGCCTATTTCTTGCTCACTTTTGAGCCCAACAAGGGTTGCATGGCGTCCTCCCCGATTGGGTGGTCAGGCTGACGGAGCCTCTACTGTCCAGATCATCCCCTGTCACATGGCAGAGGGTGGGAACTTAGCAAGTCATGAATCTGATTGTGAGTTTCTGTCTGAAATGGCTCATGCCTAGGCCTGACTTTGAGGAACTAAGAATTGCATTCTATCCTGTGTGAAAGGAGGAAACCCAGAAATGCAGGTAAATGGTGCAAAGGCAGAGAGACATCACAAGTACCTATTACAGAGCCAGTACCTAGAGGTTTTCAGTAATAAAGGTGTGTGCATAACACTATGCACTTCTGCATGTATGTATCTGAAATGCAGAAAAATGAGGGGAAAATGACACCATTTCAACAGCAATGACTTCAGATGATCAGATTATTGATGGTTCTTTTCTGCTTCTATACTTGTTCTGTAATAATTAATTTTATAGGATGTGTTTAAAGTGATTTTTTCTAATGAGGATAAATGGACAAGACTCATGTCTATTGCTGTTTACGCTTAGTTATCTCCATCAACTTTTTAAAAATCATTAGGCGCAACTCCGGGAGGTCAGCTGTTTGGAGGACAAAGTTATAGCCAGTATACCACTAATGAAAAAAAAAAAGAAATATTAATTGTAGGCAGAAAGGCCGAAGAACAAAAATGAACATAGGCAGACTATACATAGTGAGCATTAAAGATTCAGATATTCAATTGATAGTTAATGCTGAATATAGGACTTATAAACTGTTCTGCAATTAAATACCACTAATGTAATTCTTGTAAAATGAGCAGCTTCATTCCAAATTTTTTGATCAAAGTGTAGAGTCCCCCCAAAATCTCATCTTACCTGTATTCAATAAAATTAAAATATTTTATAGTTTTTAAAGTATTCTTAAGAAGCATTTTAAAAATTACAGTTTCTATAATGGAAAAAGGTAGCTGAATATTTTTAAGAATTCCTCTAGGACTGAAGAAACTCTAAGCTTGAATCTAATAAAACAGAAAGCTCTCATATATATTGCAGATTTAATGTCCTCCATTAAATTTCTCCCCGTTCAGCAAGGAAAACGTTTTCTTTCTGTCTCCTTTTACAGTTATCAGCCATTGACCTTACACCCCAGTCTGACTCCCTGAAGAATTGTGACCCAGAGTCTGGGGACAAGAGCTGGTGGCTTTGAGTCACAGCTGTCTGAGCCAAAGATGTCAGTTTTGTCCTGGGTTTCTTTTTTTTTTTTTTTCCCTTGCTGAGACCAGGGTTATTGGATAGAGGACTCTGAGTTAAATGGTGCTTTATAAACCCAATCCAAAGCAGCATAACATTGCACCATTACTAATAAAGATGATGCAAGCTAATAGCTTATTTGCCATCAAAATTTTTATTGTCTTCAACAAGCTAATGTCATGAAAAAAGCTGGAGGAGATTGCTTTGTATAAAAAAGAGAATTTTAAAGCATAACAACCCAGTGAAAAGTGTGGACTTTAAATGGCTCAACTAAATCAAAGGAAGAAAATATCTTGGGAACAACAGGGGAAATTTGACTGGAGACTGATTTGTGGGCAATATCAAAGAATTATTATTAAGTTTATTAATTTTTATTAAAATTGTTATTAATTTTATTTTATTAGCTGACATGATGGTATTGTGTTTATATAGACAAATGTCTCTATTATTTAGAGGTGAATAGCAAGACATTTATAATTTTAAAAAATTAAACACAAATAAATAAAACAAATGTAGCAAAATGTAGTAGTTATTGAATATTGGTGAAGAGTATTGAGAGAATTATTATAACATTTTTTCTACTTTTCATTATGTTTAAAATGTCTTTCATTATAAAAAAATTTAAGATTTCCCAGAGGAAGGAACACTATAAGGCATGAGAACACATTGATAATAGTAGAGAACCTCAGAGCTGGGAAAAAGTGTTAGAGAATATTTATTCCAACACCCTCAATTCAAAGATGTGGAAATTGGTGCCTCAAGTGATTGACAAGTTCCCCAAGGCTACATAATTGATGGGTGACAGAACCCAAAGAAGAACGAAAGAAGAAACCAGGTCTCTTCACTCCCAAGTAGCATTCTGCAAGTACGTTCTGATTCCTGGAGTCTGCCCTGCCCACGTGTGACTCCTAACTAAGCCAACATGGCTGCCATTCCGGAGCCACTGACTTTCTTTTAGGCCATCTGCTATGGCCTCGGGTACAAGCACTACCGTCGTCCCTGATGCTGCTATAGGACTATAGAAGTGCAGTAATTAACCCCATCCCGATGCCCAACCCCACCTCAGCTGCTGCCCCCACCAGCAATTCAGCAAGGAGAATCTCTTCTTTCCGACACTCAAGAATTCTGCCACCACTGACTTGCTTAGGTTCTCCCAGAGTGAAGGGAAGGTTCATTGTCATTGTCAGCAAAGCAGATTTTCTCCAAATATTGCTTTATTCTCGGGAGATACATTAATTGAGCTATATTTGCATTTCTATAATATAATGATTCTGGGATGTTTTTATTTTGGGATATTAATCTTTGAAATGTGTTAGCAATGAATAGAAGTGACGTGAATAAAGGTGTTGTTTTCTTAGCAAGACGGCCCTGCAAGGGGGGCAGTTATAAAATTGCAAAATGCCTAAAATTATAACTAGAAAAAAATTGATCACAAAGTACTTATCAATAGAGTTAAAATTGTAAATTCAATTCTAATTTCTCATCCTAGATTTACAATATTTTCTCCTTTCCTTTCTTGATGCGTTTATTTTTATAGTGAGAGTTACATAAGGCAAAACAGTTGAAAAATTATGCAAAATAACACACTTAGAAAGAATAATACATAAACATTACTTCCATTATGACTTTTCTTTACCACAAAACTGTATCAGCCTATTGAAAATGTTTGGCAAGGAATTTTAGCTTTCTTGTCTCAATTAGGGATTATTTTCAGCTGTGGAATTTTTTTCTACTTTTTTGTTACATTTCGTGCCTGTCCCAGACCTATGACACCCAGAAGGCATACAATGCAAAGAGTAAGTCACTCTTGGGTTCAGAGTTTATCAATAATCCTCAGGAGTTCTGCTCTGGATGAAAGATGAGATGGCGGATCTGAGACTCGGTTTCCTGTTTTTTCCTGCTTTTGCTAGCCTCTTGCGACTTCTCAGATGTGCTAACTTGCACACTCCAACTTCCAAACTTTGGTAACTTCCAAACTCCCTTCCATCTTCTGAAATTTTTCTGAACCCAAACCCTCCTCAACAGCTCTGTTCCAATGTTCTTTAGAGTCAAACATAGCAAAAATACTTCATGGTTAAAAATAGATCCTGCAAAATTCTAGAACTGAAATATATACTCAAACTTAAGAATTTAATTAGTTGGAAATTTATACACAAAGTGTTTTACTATTATTTGAATGGTTACTTTAGAAATTCACTAATTTAGGTAAATATAAAATTCAGATTACACACAATTGAAGAGTAAATAACATACAGGTCAGAACATTCTATCAAGTGAAAGGGATCAAGTGACAAAAGGATGAAATCAAAGAAGAGTGGAAAAGACATGTGGGAAATTCAGTAACAATGTCTAAGATAAAGTTGATTGAGGTCCCAGAAGGAAAGAAAGAGAACAATGGAGGCACAATTAAAAAGATAATGACTGAGAATTTCTCAAAACCAGTGAAACAATTGATCTATGGATTTAGAAGGCCCAGAAGCTCCAAGTGGGATGAATAAAGAGAAACCCAAGTGGAGGTGTATTACAGTAAAATTGTAGAAAACTAAAGATAAGGAGAAAATAATCTTAAAAGCAGCCAGAGATAAAAGACAAATTATCCTCATAGAAAAGATGGACTATAGTCCACTTCTTGGTAGCAATGTCAGAAATTAGAACACTTTCAAAATACTGAAGAAAAATAAGTGCCAACCTCGAATTCCATGTTGATTGGAAATTTCTTCAAGGATAAAGTTGCACTACAGACATTTTCAGATACACAAAAAAGCAAGAGTATTTTCCCCTAGGAAATTACACGAAAAGAAGTCCTAAAGGATATTCTTCAAGCAGATAAGAAGTAATCCCAAACACAAGGCTGGAGATACAGAAAGAAAAAAACAACAACAACAAAAACAATAAATATAAGGGTAAACTTAAATGAGCATTGATGATATAAAACAATACTAAAAGTCTTGTTTGGATATCATATATATATATGTATGTATATTTGAAATAAATGGGGAAAATATCATAAAACTTGAGAGGATTAAAAGAAAGCGAAGTGTTCTTTCACTGTTTTGGAGGTGGACAAAATGAGTAATTAAGGGGCTCCTGGGTGGCTCAGTTGGTTGGACGACTGCCTTCGGCTCAGATCATGATCCCGGAGACGCAGGATCGAGCCCCACATCCGGCTCTCTGCTCGGCGGGAAGCCTGCTTCTCCCTCTCTCACTCCCCCTGCTTGTGTTCCCCCTCCGGCTGTGTTTCTCTCTGTCAAATAAATAAAATCTTTTTAAAAAATGAGTAATTAATATTAGACTTTGATAGGTCAAGTATATATACCAAATTTCTAGAGTAACCACTAGGTAATTCTAGGGTAACCATTAACAAAACAGGGCATAAATTCCAAACTAACAGAGGAAATAAAAGAAATAGTAAAATAAATCCAAACGAAAAGAAAAAAAAAAACATGGAAACAGTAGGACAAACTAAAGCATACAAAGATCTTTTGAAGGATTACCCAACCAGATCTTCTAAGCTCTGGAATTTCAGTTTTAGAAAACATTTTGTGCCTGATTTTGGGTTGCCATTCCCTGAAATTACAGGGCCTTATAGGAGGGAAAGAACCAAAACCACTCAGACTTTTCAAGATTTGAACTGAGGGAATCCTGTGTGTTAGACCAAGGTGGCCTCAACCAGACCCCAGTGACAGGGAAGGATAGCAAAAAATACAATGTGACTGAGAAAAGTGTGAGTCTAAGCTGAAGAGGAGAATTCAAGATAAACAGCCCAATGTGGAGGTCTACCCCATTACCCTGAGATCCTGACCTGAACCAAGATCAAGACTTGGACTCTTAGCGGACTGGCCATCCAGGCACCCCTAGTTACCTATTTCTGCCTAACAAATTAAGCCCCAAATTAATGACTGAAAACAACAAACACTTATCATTTCTTGACATTTGTGGGCCAGGAATTTGGATGTAGCTCAGTTGGGTATCTCTGGCTCACGGCCTCATGAGGTTGCAGTCAAGATGTCAGCTGGGCTGTGGTCTTGTGGGAAAGCTCCACTAACAGTTTGAGTGAACGGCTTCCAGGCTTATTCACACGGATCTTAGCCGGCCTCAGTTACTTGTTGGCTGTTGACTGGAGACCTAGCTCAGTTCCTTGCTTTATGGGCCTCTTCACAACCCAAAATGAAAGTCAGAGTCATTTTGTAATTTAACTTTCTCAGAAGTGCCATGTCATCACTTATCATATTCCTGTCATTAGAAGTGAGTCACTGGGTCCATCCAACACTCAAGAGTTGGGGATTACACAAGGGGATGAAAACAGAAGGCAGGAGTCAGTGTGGGTCTTCCTAGAGGCTTCCCACCACAGGACTATACCAATAAGACCTCACTGAAGAGAGGACAGGAGCCTCTGACTGTTGAAAATAAGACTATCCACAGTGATGTGCCACACTATGGCCACTATGTGGCAGGGAGAAGCAAAGGAGATGATAATAAGAAGAACCACTATTTCTTGAATGTTTAGTCAATGAAAACACTGATCTAATCAATTTACAACTTGTTATGGACTGAGTGTGTGCTCCCCAAAATACTTAGGTTGAAGCTATAACCTCCAATGAGATGGTGTTAGGAGTGGGGCTTTAGGAAATAATTAAGATTTAGATGAGACCAGGAAGGTGGAGCTCCATGATAGGACTAGTATCCTTATAAAAAGAGAGTGACCAGCTATCTCTCTCTACCATGTGAGGACCCAGAAAGTAAGAGGCTATCTGCAAGCCAGGAAGTAGATTCTTATCAGACACCAGATCTCCCAACACCTTGATCTTGAACTTCCAGCCTCTAGACCTATGAGAAAGAAACATCTGTTGTCTATGGTATTTTGTTATAACAGCCAGAGAAGTCTAATATACATATATTAACTCATGTAAGCCTCACAATGATCCAACAAATATGTTATAATTATCTATATTTCACCTTGAGGAAAATAGGCACAGAAAGGTTAAATAACGTGTCCAAGATCATATAGCAGGTAAATAGTGAAGTTGGGTCTAAACCCAGGAAATCTGGCCATAGATATCATGCTTTCATCCATTGAGTGGACATCAGTGCAAACAAACTGAATGGAGGTCAGTGTCCTTCCTTGAGACTGTGTAATGCCTTGTGGTTCTGGAAAATTTGGAGTGTGGAAAGAAGATAAAATTATCTGGTTTTCTTCTAATATGGCAGGTGGGGACCCGCCTGAGTGTTGAGCCAGGAATCAAGTGTTAACCTGAGAAATAGAGATTTAACTGCATCTGTGCCAGTAAAGAGCTTTGAAGGTATCTGCTCATGTTCACAGGCTGACTTTGGGATGTCTATCTTCTTCGGACTAACTTTCAGATCTCTCTGCTGTTGGGTAACTGTGGTAAGTCTCAGCAAGCAAAGTGGTTGAAAATCCCAGGAAAGGCATCCATGGTTCTGAGAAAGAGGAGCCTGAATAAAGTCCTCAGAAGACAGACCATTTTCCTCGATGGCTTCGATGGCCGGTTCTTCCCTTTCCTATACTCCTTCTGAAAGTATGGAATAGACACACGTTGCCTTGCATTCACAGCCTGCCAGAATATCATTTGGAACAAACTGAGTTGAGTTCAGATGTAATCTGAAAGCAAAGGAAATTTTTCACCCAGCGCAGCTAAACTTCTCCCTCATCAAAGAACATTGTCTTCCCGGTGCCCCACACCCGAAGTCAGGGGCCATCTGTCGACAGCCAGCACTGTACCTCCCCACAGGACAAGCTATTTTTGCAGCACAGTGTGGGGACAGGCAGGGATCAGAAACTATTTGCTCTTCTTCCTACAGATATCGAAATTCCAAACTATCTTAGTTTTGCTTTTACAAAGAGTCCAGTTACTTCTCCGACTTCCTTAGTCTAATGTCTCTTGCAGAAAAGGAGATTCTCAGTGTATGCTTCACCCAGGATATGGCCTCGGGAAATAATTGTAGGGTGGTACAGGCAAGGAAGAGTCTTCCTCTGAATGCTTCACATAAGCTTAAGTTTTCATTGGCCCAAAAGGAGAATGACTGTTTCCATTTGAACTTGGCCTGGCATCAGGACCTTTTGCTTCTCTGGTTCTGATACCATGGCTCTCTCTGCCAGTTTCTCACCAGTCATCGGGAAGTCTAGGACAACTCAAAGTGCCCTGATAGCCAAAGAACTCTAGAGTGTGAGAGAGTGAGGGACTTAAGGCTAGTTCAGATGGAAGCAGATGCTCCCTTTGGAACTTCTGAGTATAGTAGGGAATAAACTGCAATGAGTAGATTTGTTTTTGGTGTCAATGACTATTTTACTCCCATATAAAATAGAAGCAGTGACATCTGAAAGTGAGTAGGCAAATCTGGCGAGTGAAAAAGTAGAGCCAGTCTGTGCTAGCCGCAGATAAAGTTTACATTTGCATGTGATTCAGAACACTAAGGACAGAGACACCCCAAGGAACTGTCATGTAACAAATGCATCCTTGTGCTGGTGCCCAGCCCCTTCCCCTGCGAAACCCTCCCATTTCTCCAACTTCGCTTTGGTTGCTACATGTAGGTTATCACTGGGCTTCTTAGAACTTTCTCTGGCAGACTCAGCAAACATTTGATTGTGGCCAGTGTCTGAGCTACCCTTAAGCAATGGTGATATTCCTGGCTCAACACTTAATTGGAGGCTTAAGGGTTTTTGGTGTTGGTGCCACTTGTCATCTTATCTGTAGAACTTTCTTAGGTGGGAGTGAAAAGTCTTGCCTGCTGTATACTACGTTCCTAGTATACAGGTAGAATTTCTGGACCTACACTTACCATCCATTGAGAAAGGACTATCTCTAAAATGCATTTTAGCAGTAAAAGTCTCTAGATGTTGTCCAGATCCAGGCATACTCCATGCCAAAAATGCATTTATGTATTTCCATTAAATGTCTCTTTAATACCTATGGTAATGTGTTACTGCGATTATTTACATGACTACTTCCTTCCCCAGCCCAAGAATTCTGGAGGGCAAGTATAGTGTGCTGTCCATCTCTGCATTCCTAGCTTTTGCTACAATGTCTTTCATATAGTAAATATTCAGGAAAAGTAGACGATGGAAAAGCCATCTTTTGCAACTATATCTTTCAATTATGAGTCCCATATAAATCTTTTAAATGATGGATAAGTATTTTAAATAGAAGGAAACCTACTCAAGCCCTTGATCCTCTGTGCATTCCCTCACACAACTGCTCTGAATGAGAATATGAGACTAGGAAAGCCAGCCTGTTTTTGCACTCATTATTGAAAAATACTCCAGAGGCAACCGCATTGATATGTGTTCTAAACCCAACATTCCAGAACATTACTGGGGAAGTCTAAAGCATAGGATGATTCCAAAATTGCTCCTATACATACAGTACAAGGCACTTGGTAGAGGCAGAAGCCTGATGGATGTCAGGCCTGAATGAATTATCCTTTCTCACTGGAGTTCAGTTCGCTGGCTTCAGACACCATATAGGTCAGTTCCTAGAGACTTTCTAGGAGGTCTGGGCAAGAGGTACCTGAAAATGGCTAAGATGACCCTCCTGCAAACTCGTCAGCCTGTGGGAGCATTTTGCCAGCAAGACAGGTGCCTCTGAGCATGCGTAGTATCAGCCATGCCATAAAACAGAGATAGCAAAATGTGTCTCTAAAGGACCAAATTACAAGTACTTTAGGCTTTGCAGATCATGTACATATCAGTTTTATATTCTTCCTTGTGTATTTGATTTTTTTTATTTTGATAAACTTTAAGAATATGAGCAGCAATCGTAGCCTGAGGACATGGGAAAAAATTAGGCAAGGATGACAGATCTGACCCATGGAGTATAGTTTACCGACCCCCGCAAAAGATCAGATTGATGTAAAGACATGCGCTCTATTCTTTCTCTTTGATGATACCTCCAACCCCAAAGTGAGTTTATTTTATTTTGAACCTTTCCTTCAGAGTGAAGTATTTAGGTTTAGAAACCTAGGTTCTTACCTCTAAGTCACTGTGTGATCTGGTCAGCTGATAGGACTTCTCTAAGCTCCAGTTGCCTCTTCTAAAAATATGTGTAAAAGGGGCACCTGGGTGGTTCATTTGGTTACAGCATATGCTTTGGGCTCAGGTCATGATCCCAGGGTCCTAGAATCAAGTCCTGCATCGGGCTCCCTGCTCAGCAGGGAGCCTGCTTCTTCCTCTGCCCCACACATCCCCTGCTTGTGCTCTCTTGCTCTCTCTCTCTCTCTTTCTGACAAATAAATAAATAAAATCTTTTTAAAATAAATAAAAATATGGGTAATGAATGAGTATCTTATAGGGTTGTTCAAAGACTCCAGTGAGATAATATACATGAAAGTTCTTTGCAAATTATAAATGCTAACTGTGAGCTATTACTACTTAATGTTATTGAACTCATAGGAAATAGAATTACTCTGATGACATTATGTTTCAGTTTGTGTACATACAGTGGTAATAATAGAATGTGGGAAAATCCCAAAGAAATATTTGGCTCGAACCATAAATTATTAGAAAGCTTCGAACTTTTCTTAGAAGCTATTATTTTGCTTATGTAGAAAATTACTTGTACGGGGGAAATAAACCACCCTTGTGGGTTCTTAACCATCCACATTTGAAGAAGAAAACCACAAAGAAAAAAAATTTCTTAAAAAATATTTGTAGAGATCCATTTTCAAATACCAAAGTTTCTGTCCTCCGGCAATTAAAAGGAGCGAGGCCTGGGGCATCTGGGTGGCTCAGTCATTAAGCATCTGCCTTCAGCTCACGTCATGATCCCAGGGTCCTGGGATGGAGCCCGGTGTCAGGCCCTCCTCAGCGGGAAGCCTGCTTCTCCCTCTCCCATTCCCCCTGTTGGTGTTCCCTCTCTTGCTGTCTCTCTCTCTGTCAAATAAATAAATTTAAATAAACAAACAAACAAATAAATAAGTGAAGCCTTATTTCTTTAGAAAAAAGGGACATTGGGATTTTGCTGGAAGTTAATACAACATATTTTGGTAAGAAGAAAAGGCACATTCAATTAAATGTCGTTGCCTGCTTGGGAGCCAAATACTATGACATCTAATACATTTAGGAATTGAACAGCAATTAAATGTCACCAAACTCTGGCAACAAGACAAAAAGTGAGTTCATATTCTTTCCATGAGACTTTTAAGGTATTTCTCCTCCCTTAAAATTCATTTAAGGGCATCAAAAAATTGTGGTAAACGGGGATAAGCAATTAGTGTGTATGCCTTTCCAAAATGCGTACAACCAATTATTTCTAATTTCTTAGTCTTTTATCCTTTTTAATCCTTAGCATTAGGGGCACGTGGGTGGCTCAGTTGGTTAAGCATCTGCTTTTGTCTCAGGTCACAATCTCAGGTCCTGGGATGGAGCCCCACCCATACCGGGCTTTCTGCTCAGAGGCAGAGAGAGCCTGCTTCTCTCTCTCCCTCTGCCTACTGTTCATACTCTCCTCTCTCTATCTCTCTCCCTGTCAAATAAGTAAAATCTTTAAAAAATAATAACCCTTAACATTAGACATCAGATCACTTTTTTTTTTCATAGCCTGACATTTTTGGCATTTTGCCCTCCAGTTCTTTATTCTCTGGATCTTCTTCATTATCCTTCCCTGAAAACATGATCATTTCCGAACATTTTTTGATTGACCCCAACTCTCTCCTCAGTTTCATCTTTCAGACAACAAAATCATACTTATAAGCAGTTGTCTTATGTAACTATTCCCATTACATTTTAGGCTCCATTAGAACAGGAGCTTTACTTTGTTCCCTGCTAAATCCCTATGTAAGAAATTTGGAACCTGGCTTCCAGTTTCCCAGTGATCCCAGCTCTGCTTTAATTCCCCTACTTGTAACTCCCAGTGCTTTAATCAGTGCTTTGTATCCAACATTCTCCATATAATTCTGCATTCTACCACCTCAAAATCAACACGTCCGAGCCACACTTATCACTCTTATTAGCTACTCCACAGATCCCCTGCTCCCGACTACCGTCCATTAGTGTTACAGACGATTTTCTCAGACATTGAGAAGTATCTCATCTCATCAACCATCAGTTTAATGGCTGGGTCATTGTAGTTTTTTTTTTTTTGAGCTTCACATATGGGTAGGATGACCAAATAACATCACATATAAATCAGGACAGTGTTGAAAGTAGGAGCGCTAACTAGCTTGGACATCAGGACATTAACATAAACCTGGGCTGTCTCAGATGGGCCAAGAATTATGCTAGAAATCATACATAATGCAAAGTGATGTATAATAGATAGTTCCTGTGTCACAGGATTAAACCTTATTACAAAAGATAAAATAAGCCCAAATAACTATGAAATTAAGTAAAAAATTAATTTTTATTATACTTCTATTATACCAACAAATACTATAAACAAAATTTTGGAAATTTAAGAGAAAATTCAACTATTGAAAAATGATTGATGCACACAAAGGCATGGGTGAAAATCAGGCTAAATGAACAATGAGAATAAAGCTTTGTGACTGGCAAATAATTCAATAGAGCTGGCTAAAAAAAGGAACAATGTGAGAAAAAGGTCCGGGAAAACATTTTGGGAATTTTTTTTCAGACTAGCACTGTATTTCAGCTTTTATCTTACTTTGCTCTCTCCCACACATAAATTGTAGCATACAAAACAGTCAACCATTTTTAAAAGTCTAAAAATATGAAGACATACTCTAGAATAAGATAAATATCTCTATAGACCTAAACAACAGATACCGTCAAAGCAGTGGGTAAGCTTGAAACAGGTTTGTTGGACTTGGATTAAATAGAAAAAGGCAAATCTTGTGCTACTCTGAAGAATGAGAAATAAAATTCACCAAAGCCAAGTTCATCACTTGATTTTTTTTTATTAACAAGGGATTCTATAATGTATATGTAGGGTGAAGGAGCCAAATATAACTAATAAAATTTTGAAGAACAAGATTGTAGGATGTTCACTATCAGATATTAGAGTTATTGGAAAGATACAGGAATTAAATAGTTTGGTGACAGATAAGTAGATCAGTAGAACAGAATAAGGCCATAAACCAACCCCATATACTCAAACAATCTGTTTATGACCCAAATGGCACGGCACAGTAGTGGGAGAAAGGATGATCTTTTAAATAAATGACTCAGGGTCTTTGAGTAATTAAAAGTAATTTGGATCACATGAAAAATAATTCAGCTTGATCCCTACCTCACAGGGCACACAAGACCTATTCTGAGTAGGACTGAAGAACAAATTTGAAAGGTAAAGCAATAGTGCTTCAACGGATAACATAGGGAATTATCTTCATGACCTTCTAGTATAAAACACATTAAACATAAAGGAAGAGATGGGTATATCTGTTACATGAAAACAGAAATTTCTGTCCATCAAAGAACATCATTAAAATGGTGATTAGGAGAAGAGAGCTGCCATACTTTCAATTGCCAAAGCACAAGTATTTAGAATATATGAAGAACTCCCACAAATCAATAGGAAAAAGGGCAATCTATTAGGAAAATGGATAAATACCTCAAAAAGTAGGACATTCCAAACAACTAATAAGCATTTTAAAAGATGTTCAACCTCATTTTGCACTTATTAAATGCAAATTAAAATTGCTGTGAGATAAAATACACATCCACTAGAATGGCTAAAATGAAAAAGATGTTTGAAAAGGTGGCAGAGATGTAATTACAAATATGTGAACATATGAGAATAAATGGGTATAATCTATTTTTGAAAACCATTTGGCATTTACCTGCTGAAGCGTGATGTACATGTATGCAAGGATTCAACGATTCCATTCCTAGGTGTACACTCTACAAAATGTATACATACGTGTACCAAGAACCTTGCACGTGGATGTTGACAGCAGCTTTATTCATGAAAAGAATTCTTACATCCATAAACAGAGGAACTGAGAGATAGTTTATGGCATATTCATACATGGATTACTCTAGAGATGTGAAGTCTGACATTGTAGCCACTAGCCACGTGTGGCTATTTAAATTTAAATCATTTAAAATTAAATAAAATAAATTTTTCTGTTACTTGGTCACTTAACCACATTTCAAGTGCTCAGTAGCCATACGTGGCTAGTGCCTGCCATATCGGACAGTGCAGAATATAAAAGAATTTCTACCATTACCGAGGTTTATTGGAAAGTGCTACTCTAGAACTCTGAAAATTAATGCTGCATGCAATGATAGCATGAATCTCCCATATAAGGTTGAGTGACTAAACACAAAAGAATATATTCTTAGAATTCCAATCACATAAATATGTATTTAAGGCACATGGGTGGTGCCTGGGAGACTCAGTCATTAACCATCTGCCTCCAGCTCAGGTCATGATCCCAGGATCCTGAGATAGAGCCCCACATCGAGCTCCCTGCTCGGCGGGAAGCCTGCTTCTCCCTCTCTCACTCCTGCTGCTTGTGTTCCCTCTCTGGCTGTGTTTCTCTCTGTCAAATAAATAAAATCTTTAAAAAAAAAAATGGGCAGAAGACATGAACAGACACTTCTTCAAAGAAGACATACAAATGGCTAACAGACACATGAAAAAATGTTCATTATCATTAGCTATCAGGGAAATTCAAATCAAAACCACCTTACACCAGTTAGAATGGCAAAATTTGACAAGGCGAGAAACAACAAATGTTAGAAAGGCTGTGGAAAAAGGGGAGCCCTCTTACCCTACAGGTGGGAATGCAAGCCACTTAAGAAAACAGTGTGGAGATTCCTCAAAAAGTTAAAAATGGAGCTACTCTATGACCGAGCAATTGCACTACTAGGTATTTACCCCAAAGATACAGATGTAGTGAAAAGAAGGGCCACGTGCATCCCAGTGTTTATAGCAGCAATGTCCACAATAGCCAAACCGTGGAAAGAGCCGAGATACCCTTCAACAGACAAATGGATAAAGAAGATGTGGTCCATATATACAATGGAATATTACTCAGCCATCAGAAATACCCAGCTTTTACATCAGCATGGATGAACTGGAGGAGATTATACTGAGCGAAATAAGTCAAGCAGAGAAAGTCAATGATCATATGGTTTCAATTACTTGTGGAGCATAAGGAATTAACATGGAGGACAGTAGGAGAAGAAAGGGGAAAAGGAAGGGGGGGCGCGGAACTGGAGGGTGAGATAAACCGTAAGAGATTATGGACTCTGGGAAACAAACTGAAGGTTTTGGGGGGGATGGATTAGCCTGGTGGTGGGCATTAAGGAGGGCACAGATTGCATGGAGCACCGAGCATTTTGCACAAACACTGAATCTTGGAACACTGCATCAGAAACGAATGGTGTCCTGTATGGTGACTGACATGACATAATAAAAATAAATAAATAAAGTTAAAAAATAAAATGTGATGGTTATTCCTACACTGGAAAAAAAAATCTAAGTTAATCTATGGTCTTAGAAGTCAGTATAATCACTTTTGGGGAGGATGAAGATATCGATTATCGGAGGTGGACATAAAAGGCCCTACAGGGTTCTGGTGATATTGTGTTTCTTAATGCGGGAGTTATTTCGTGAAGATCTAACTAGCTGTACATTGTCGTCATTGTTGTTTTACACAGGTTATGCCTTGATGAAAAATGTATTTAAAAATAAAACTAAATAAGAAAAAAAAATAGATACCTCAATGAAATTTCAGAAAGAGACCTGAATGAAGACTTCACAAAAAAGAGAGTTAAATGACCAACAAATATATGAAAACTGGCTCAACTTCAATTACTAATCAGAAAATGCAAAGTAAAACACAATAAACTATTTCTGCACACACACCAAATTAGCTAAAATTGAAAAGACTGACAATGGAGACTCTCATATCTCTGATGGACTGTAATTGGTATAGCAACTTTGGAAAAGTATCCATCAGTATTTACTGAAGTAGAACATTTAGAATTTACAATTTGCCTTATGACCCATGAAGTTTATTTCTGGGAATTATACCCAATTGAAATTCTGTACATGTATATCAGAAGCCTTTTACACAATGGATAGCAACATTATCTATAATAGCGAAACACTGGACAAAGGAAAGATAAATGAATATTGGCTTATTCATATCCTGAAATACTATAAAGCAATGCCAATAAATGATCTACATAATTTGTATGGAACAGGATGATTGAATCTCACAAATATAATCTTGAATTCAAGAAGCCAGATATGATGAATATTTACCATATGACTTATATAAAGCTCAAAAATAGACATAAGTAAAACATTAGATATCAATTAGATAATATAAAAACCCAGGCAGCCGTGATAATCTAACAAACTGTACATTTACAACTGGTGCATTTTTCTGCGTATGTGTTTTATTTTCATTTTAAGCGTTTAAACAAAGGATAATAGATGAGAATTGTTAAGAAATAAAAAATTACATGAATCTTCACTTTGAAAGGACATAAAAATACCCAACAATATAAATGAATTCACATTTTATGAAACTGCAGAACATAAAAGGTAAAAATAAAAGCTACTGAGGAGATAAAAGATTATGTACAAATAAATGTCAATTAGATTGATAGCAAAATTATCAGCATCAAAAACAAATAACAACAGAAAAAGGATTACTTTAAAAAGGAAAAAGAAAATAAAGTTAACTTGTTTTTTTAATAAAAACATTTCCATTAAGGATAAATATTCCCAATAAAACAAAGATTATGGCAAGCTCCAACATGAGATATCTTCATTATCTGGGATAGGGACCCCTTTTATGATTCAAGAGTAGGAAACTATAAAGGAAATAAATGGCAAATGTTACCTTATAATTTTATCACCAACAGAACTATCTTTCAAGAGTAAA
Organism: Spilogale gracilis; assembly: GCA_004023965.1. NCBI lineage: Eukaryota > Metazoa > Chordata > Mammalia > Carnivora > Mephitidae > Spilogale > Spilogale gracilis. The sequence goes on along the minus strand of PITA01003059.1, from coordinate 15,354 downwards.
TATGAAATAAAGATGTTTTCAGATATACACAGATTAAGAAAGTATTATAACGACATACAAAATTTATATAAAAGAATTATTAAATATTATATTTTAAGAAGAATTTAAAAATTCATACAAGAAGAGCTTTCTAGGGCACCTGGGTGGCTCAGTCGGTTAAGGGGCTGCCTTCAACTCAGGTCATGATCCCGAGGTCCTGGGATCGAGTCCCACACCGGACTCCCTGCTTAACAGAGAGCTTGCTTCTCCCTCTCCTTCTGCCTGCTGCTCTGCCTACTTATGCTATATATCTGTCAAATAAATAAATAAAATCTTTAAAAAGAAAAAAAAGAAGAGTTTTTTGTCTCCTTTGCTCATCAACGTATTTCAACTGCCTAAAACAGTGTCTTGTACAAGAGGAAGTTCTCAATAATTTACTGAATAAAGAAGGAAAGTGAAATAAGAGGGAAAGAAGAAGCAGATACAAGCAAACTGAGGAAGAATTAGAAAATACTCCGGTAGGTTTAATTATAACTCTTAACAGTAAAATTTTTGTTTTTAATCAATGGATAATTAGCAGTAAGGAGAAAATTGGCAGTGTGGCTCAATGGGTAATTAGAGTCTGTTAAAATGATTAGTTTTGGGAGAGGAGAGAAAAACAGAGGGTAACTCCAGCTTTTGTTTGAAAAACATAGATTTAAGAATAAATAACAAAAATTTGATCATTAATGCTTACAGAGAAGGAAGTAATTAATACATACCAATTTCCAAACAAAAATTAGATGAAGGTAAAAATACAAAATAATTTTATTAATACAATAAAAGAAGGGAAGCAAGAGGACAAGCAGAGAAAAATGATTATAAAAAAGCAAAATATAGGGCGCCTGGGTGGCTCAGTTGGTTAAGCGACTGCCTTCAGCTCAGGTCACGATCCTGGAGACCCAGGATCGAGCCCCACATCGGGCTCCCTGCTCGGCAGGAAGCCTGCTTCTCCCTCTCTCACTCCCCCTGCTTGTGTTCCCTCTCTGGCTGTGTTTCTCTCTGTCAAATAGATAAAATCTTAAAAAAAAAAAAAGCAAAATATGAGTAAAATAAACCCACTGTTGAAGACATATAAATAAATCCTAACAATCTATAATCGTAATGCATGAGAACGGATAAATCTTACCTAATAAAACACAGAACCGTCAGATTATACTTAGAAAAAAAATGATGAAGCTTTATAGTACCTATTCAGAACAGTCCTATAACAAACAGGTCTAGAAAGTCATGAACCAAATAAAGCTGGTATTGCAATATTAGTATCAGACTGAATATAATTCCAGGTAAAGGTCCTTAATGGAAAAAATGAAGGGACATTACATTATGAGATGGCAGGACTATTTCTTGGTCTACGCCTCAACGCTATGAGTGTTATCTAATAAGTAATCATACGTTGGAAAGAACCTGGCTATAATATTAGCAAATGTAGTACAAGAACTGTCAGAATTATAAGGACAAAATGTTATATCCATAATGATAGTATAAGACATTAAGTCACTTATATCAGAAACTAGTAGAGCAAACATCAGACCCAATGTTAGTAAGGAGGGATAAACTTTCATAATAAAATTGTGTTTGATGTAATGAGTGTATAGGGATTCATGTGCCCATAAATAAAGAATATGCATTTTTGTTTTGTTTTGTTTTTAAGATTTTATTTATTCATTTGACAGAGAGAGACACGGTGAGAGAGGGAACACAAGCAGGAGCAGAGGGAGAAGGAGAAGCAGACTCCTGCAAAGCAGGGAGTCTGCAGTGGGACTTGATCTCAGGACCCTGGGATCATGACCTGAGCGGAAGGGAGACACTTAATGACTGAGCCACTGAGGCGCCCCAAGAATATGCATGTTTTTAAAGCAGATATAAAACATTTAAAAATGACCACATAACCAAATTATAAAATTTGAAGAATTCTGAGCCCATACTGTACAGGTGATTTTCCTAGACTTCTATGTAATCAAATTCATACCAACATTAAAATAATAGCTTAAGATTTTGATTCTAAAAAAATACACTCCTAATTAATTATGGATAAGGAAGAAAAACACTGGAATATGTGAAATATTTGGAACTGCATGACTATGAAAGCACTACATAACAAATTAAAATTTATGGGTGTGCAAAGTGGAATTTAGAGGTAAATTATTACTGTAGTTGCCTTTGTTTTCAAAATGCAAAAGATGTTCAATATGTGTGTTTCTAACATGCCAGAATAATAACATCAGAGTAAAATTAAATAAAGTAGAAAAAAAGAAAAGGAAGGGAAAGATCATAAATTAATGGAAGAGAAAGCATAGTAACATGTATCATGATCCCAAAACAATTTGAAATCAACAATAAAAGCATGGGTTTGTTTAATAAGACAAAACCCATGTTAATGGAAACTAAAAATCACAATGTTAAAAAATTAATGGGTTAAAACTATGAAACTTAAGGGGAAAATCAGGAAAATAACTCTGAGGTAAGCAGAGTTCTTAGACTTGCTGCCCAAAGCAAATCCATAATGGGAAAAATTGATGAATTGGATCTGATCGATGAGAAGAACTTTTGCTCTTAATAAAGTCACAAAAAGAAAAACTAAAAACTCGTAGAAATTAGAAATGGATCAAAGATTTAAACTTAAGACCGAAAACCATAAAACTCCTAGAAGAAAGCAGGGAAGAAGTTCCCTGACATTGGTCTTGGCAATGAGTTTTGGGGTATCACACCAAATGAAACAACCACAAGCAAATCAACAAGTGGGATTACAACAAGCTTAAAAGCTTTTGCACTGTAAAAGAGCAATTAACAAAATGGAAAAGCAACCTATGGAACAGGAGAAAATATTCGCAAGCTAAGGAGCTCATGTGACTCAATAACAGGAAAACCAAACAATCTGATTAAACAATGGGCAGAGGAATTAAGTGAACATTTTCCCAAAGAATACAGCCAAATAACGGGTACATTAAAAGATGCTCAAGATTACTAATCGCCAAGGAAATGCACATTAAAGCCACAGATATCACTTTACACCTATGAGAACAGTTAAAATGAAGAAGGTAAGAGATAATAAGTGTTGGTAAGGAAGTGGAGCCAAGAGAACCCTTGTGCCCTGCTCGTGGGATTGTAAACGGATTCAGCCACTATGAAGAACAGTATGAAAATTCCTCAAAAAATTATTATGAACAACCATACAATCTAGCAATCTCATTTCTGTGTATATATATCCAATGGAAATAAAAACAGGTGATCAAAAAGATATCAACACTCCCATGTTTATTGCAGCAGTATCCACAATAACCAAGATGTGAAAACAGCCTAAGTGTCCGTCAATGGATGAGGGTGTAAAAAAACTTGGTATATAAATGAAATAAAATAGTATTCAGCCATGAGAAAGAACAAAATCTTGCCATTTGCAACAACACAGATGGACTTTGAGTACATTATGCTAAGTAAAATAAGTCAGACAGAGAAAGACAAGTACTGTATGATATCACTTATATATGGAATCTAGAAAAGAAGAATTATAAAATGGAGGGGAGGGAGTAGCATGATGGCAAAGGAGTAGGAGACCTAGATATCACCGGGTCCCAGGAGTTCATCTAGATAGTTATCAAACCAGTGGGTACACCTACAGACTCAATAGGAGATTGAAGAGAAGAAGAGTAGCAATTCTAGGAACAGAAAAACAAACCACTTTCTGGAAGGTAGGACATGCAGAGAAGTGAATCTCAGGCAACATTTGGGAGGACAGACCGTGATGGGAGAGGCTACATACCTCAATATCATAAAAGCCATCTATGAAAAACCCATAGTGAATATCATTCTCAATGGCGAAAAACTGAGAGCTTTTCCTCTAAGGTCAGGAACACAGCAGGGCTGTCCACTATCACCACTAGTATTCAACATAGTACTAGAAGTACTAGCCTCAGCAATCAGACAACAAAAAGAAATAAAAAGCATTCAAATTAGCAAAGAAGTCAAACTCTCACTCTTTGCAGATGATATGACACTTCATGTGGAAAACCCAAAAGACTCCTCTCTGAAACTGTTAGAACTCAGACAGGAATTTAGAAAAGTGTCAGGATATAAAATCAGTGCACAGAAATCAGTTGCAATTCCATACTCCAACAACAAGACAGAAAAAAGAGAAATTAAGGAGTCAATCCCATTTATAATTGTACCCAAAATCATTAGATAACTAGGAATAAACCTAACTTAAGAGGCAAAGAAACTATACTCAGAAATCTATAAAGTACTCATGAAAGAAATTGAGGAAGACACAAAAAAAATGGAAAAATGTTCCATGCTAATGGATTGGAAGAACAAATATTGTGAAAATGTCTATGCAACCTAGGGCAATCTACACATTTAATACAATCCCTATCAAAATACCATCAATTTTTTTTCAAAGAAATGGAACAAATAATCCTAAAATTTATATGGAGCCAGAAAAGACCCCGAATAGCCAGAGGAATGTTGAAAAAGAAACCAAAGTTGGCAGCATCACAATTCCAGACTTCAAGCTCTATTACAAAGCTGTAGTCACCAAGACAGTATGGTACTGGCTCAAAAACAGACACATAGATCAATGGAACAGAATAGAGAGCCCAGAAATGGACCCTCAAACTCTATGGTCAACTCATCTTCGACAAAGCAGGAAAGAATGTCCAGTAGAAAAAAGACAGTCTTTTCAACAAATGGTGTTGGGAAAATTGAACAGCCACATGCACAAGAATGAAACTGGACTATTTTCTTATACCACACACAAAAATAGACCCAAAATGGATGAAAGACCTCAGCGTGAGACAGGAATCCATCAAAATCCTTGACGAGAACATTGGCAGCAATCTCTTCAACCTCAGCTACAACAACTTCTTCCTAGAAACTTGCCAAGGGCAAGAGAAGCGTGGGAAAAAAATATCTATTGGGACTTCACCAAGATAAAAATCTTTTGCACAGCAAAGGAAACAGTCCACAAAACCAAAAAAAAATCGACAGAATGGAGAAGATATTTGCAAATGTCTTACCAGCTAAAGTGCTAGTATCCAGAATCTATAAAAAACTTTTCAAACTTAACACCCAAAAAACAAATAATCCAATCCAGAAATCCAATCCACAAATAGACTTTTCTCCAAAGAAGACATACAAAGGGCCAACAGACACACACACAAAATATTCAACATCGCTCGCCATCATGGAAATACAAATCAAAACCACAATGAGATACCACCTCACACCAGTCAGAATGGCTAAAATTAACAAGGCAGGAAATGACAGGTGTTGGCAAGGTTGCAGAGAAAGGGAAATCTTCTCACACTGTTGGTCGGAATGCAAGCTGGTACTGTCACTCTGGAAAACAGTATGGAGGTTCATCAAAAAGTTGAAAATGGAGCTACCCTACAACCCAGCAATTGCACTACTAGGTATTTACCCCAAAGATACAAATATAGTGACCCAAAGGGGCACATGCACCCAAATGTTTATAGCAGAAATGTCCACAGTAGCCAGACTATGGGAAAATCTCAGATGTCCACCAACAGATGAATGGTTGAAGATGTGGTATATATACACAATGGAATATTACTCAGCCATCATAAAAATGAAATCTTGTCATCTGCAACAGCATGGATGGAACTAGAGGGTATTATGCTAAGTGAAGTAAGTCAATCAGAGAAAGACATTATAAGATTTCACTCATGTGTGGACTTTAAGAAGTAAAACGGGGGAGCATAGGGGAAGGGAGAGAAAAATAAAATGAGACAAAATCAGAGAGGTAGTCAAACCATAAGAGACTCTTAATCATAGGAAACAAACTGAGGGTTGCTGGAGGGGAAGGGAGTGGGGGGATGGGATAACTGAATGATGGACATTAAGGAGGGCACCTGATATAATGAGCCCTAGGTGTTATATAGGAGTGATGAACCACTGAACTCAATTTCTCAAACTAATAATACATTATATATTAATTAATTGGATTTAAATAAATTAAAAAGAAAAAAAACCTAAGTATATACTTACCATACAACCCAGCAATTATACTCTGCAGCATTTATCTCAGAAATGGGAAAACTCAGGGGTGCCTGCATGTCTCAGTTGTTAAGTGTCTGCCTTCGATTCAGGTCATGATCTCAGGGAGGGTCTGCTTTCTCTCTCTCTCTGCTCTCCCTTTCTCTCTCTCAAGTAAATAAATAAAATCTTTTTTAAAGAAGAGAGAGAAATGAGAAAACTCACATTCACATAAAAACCTATACACAAATGATTAGAGTAACTTGATTTGTAGTGGCCCCAAACTAAAAACAGCTATGTCTTTCAAAATTAAACTAATTGTAGGACATCTACACCATGGAATACCATTCAGCAATAAAGAAGAATGAATTCTTCAATGAATGTCTAAGGTACTAAGTTGAGTCAAAGTCAAACCTAGAAAGGTCCATAGTACATAAATCCTTTTATAATATTTTGAAATAATGAATTTTTAGAAATGAAAAGAGTGAGTTGTCAGGAGAATGGGAAAGGTGGGCTGGGAAAGAGAATGCGAGTGGTTATAAAATGGCAACATGAGAGATCCATATGAGCATATAACTATTCTGTATCTTGATTCTGTCAATATCAATATCCTGGTTGTAATGTTGTACCATGGTTTTGCAAGACATTAGTGATGTCTAAACTGGGTTAAGGGTACATGGGATCTCTCCATATTATTTCTTACAACTGTATGTGACCTATAACTATTAAACATAAAAAGGTTAATTAGAAAAGCTAATTTTAAAAATCCTCATGAAATTAAAGTTTATTTACAACTGAATAAAAGATAGATATCAAGCTTCTATAATACACCTAAAGTGACACTTAAAAACCCATTTTAAAATATAAAGATTGAAATTAGTTATTTAACACCAGAAAGCTAAAACATTACTGGCAGGATAAACACAAAGGTGGTAGAAAGAAGAAAAGAAAGATATATAATGGCAGAAATTAATGTAGTAGATATAAATAAGTAAAAATAAATAAATAAAAACAAAAGCCACAAAGAGGTTAACCAACAAAATCACAACCAGTGTTTTGGGGTGGGGGGAGTAGCTCTCTTACAGGGCTAATTAAGAATTAGGAGAGAAAGGGCATTAAAACGATATTAGGGATAAAATAAGACATATAGAGTATATATTTTAGAAGCTGTAAGACAATATCATTAAAACATATATGCCAATAACTATCAAAAGTTATATTAAAATATAACAAAAAATTAAAGCCAGAGTAAATTATAACTATTAAATAAACAGAACTGATAGACAAAACTTTCCCCTGTAACGATACTTTAAAAACTTCATACTTTAACAACTTGTAGGTAACAGAGTTTTTATTTATTTATTTATTTATTTATTTATTTATTTATTTATCTATCTATCTATCTATCTATCTATCTATTTATTTATGCCATTTATTTATTTATTTATTTATTTATTTATTTATTTTTAAGTTCCGATTTATTTAAACTGTTTTAGAGAACATAAAAACAGGGAGACCTAGATGTACTTTTTTCATCTAGCACAATTATAATTTCAAAGTAGAACAAAAACAATATAAGAAAAGGAAACCACAGTCCAATATTACTAGTAAAATCATTAGAAAAATATTTTAAGTAAATTACAAGAAAAAATGAAACAGAAAGTAAAAGAAAATATTATTTTAAGAGCATGTCATATTTATATCAAGAGTAGAGAGATTATTTAATATATGAAACTCAATCCATGTAAGTCACCATATTCATGAATTAATGGTAAAATATCATACAATTATCTGAAAAGCCACAGGGATAAAAAAGACTTTAAGCAAAGTAGAAATAGATGGGAACACATTTAAATGATAAGTTTATTATTGAAAGATATTCAAGCATCATGCTAAATATTAAAAGTCTAGAAAAATTTCCAGGGAAGTATGGATTAAGGCAAGAATGTCTATAGTTATCTCTAAAATAGCAACCTTATGTGGGGGTTAATAAAATACCAAAAAAGGACAAGAAATAAGAAGTGTAAGCATTTGAAAGAAAGACATAAAAGTTTTATTAAATATAGATAATTCTATTTGTAGGAAATTCAAGATAATTCAAAACTTGAGATCAATATTAATTTTTAAAGAAAAAAATAGAAGCAATTCAGCAAGTAAGATTAGTATACAAAATTAATACCATTCCTGTATGTCAACCAAAGAAATTTTTAAAGTTTAAGGGGGAAAAGACACCAATTATAATAGTAGCAATACGTAAGTATCTAAAATAACCAAATTTGTGCAAGATACATATAGAAAATTGTTTAAATATTATTGAAGAATACATTATGATTAAAAGGAGAAATGTATCATTGTAGATGATAGGACTATCATAAAAATGTTAATTCTCCACAGATTAATTCTTGTTACAATTAAATGTTGGTTGGAAACCAACAAAGTCATTAAAATTTAAATGACATTTCTAGCTTCTAGAAATGGTAGAGCACTTTTGTCATAGTAATCTTCCTGCACATAACAACTATAAATCCTAGATGACGTGTGTGTGTGTGTATGTATGTATGTGTGATATAGACACCTACAGTGTTTTCTCATGTGTGGTAGTTATATTCTAGAAAGTCACCACAAACACTGAATTACTGAGTACTGAACCATTGTTCCTATGGAAAATAGAGGGTTAGGTTCTCTGGTCACAACATTTTCATCAACTGATCAATACATAATTTTGTTATATGTGTATTTCTGTTTAAAGACACCTTATTTCATTTACATATATATAAATGCATATTTGTATAATATATATTATATAATGTGTGTGTGTGTGTGTGTGTGTGTGTGTGTGTGTGTAATGCTTGGGCAGAGCCAATCTAACACATGTTTTTATCCATAAGGCACATCACAGCTTTATCATACTTAGGAACACTAGAGAGCATGTTGGCACTATGCTTGAGGACCTTCTTAAACTATGCAATCACCACCAAAAAGCACAAAAATGTGGAAATGTGGCCCTAAGTGGACACAAAAGGAGCATTTATTTACAGTACGGAGCTGAGACATAATGGTAGATCATCACCTTGTTTGACCTCAACTGGGAACATAACAGGGACTCCAATTTTTCCATACAAATTTTTTCTGTACAAGTCTATGAATGACAGCAAAAACATAATAAATGTTCATTTAAGGGTTACAACAAATTTTAGCAAGTAATTGAATTTGCAAATATGAAATTTGCAAATAATAAAGGTTGACTATATGTCTACAAATTATATGAAGACTACATATAAAGTGACCCCAAAAGAGCAGAAAATGGAGGAAAATTCACCATTTAGGGAAATTGCTCAGGCGAGATTGCTGTCTTTGCTGTTTGCCTTAAGGCACTTCCCAGGCCTTGTTGAATAGGGTGACAGAGGTCTCCAGTTTTCATTGCTTGAGGTGTTAGAATACAGAATTCAAAGCTCGTGGAGCAGTTGAAAAATTATGAGAGTAAATCCTCAAAAGAAGGATGAAACAAAGGACATGAGCCACAAAATCTACATACAAAATCTGCTTAAATCCTTTGCTGAATGCTGACCTATTGCTGTACAGGGAAGACTCCATAGAACTCTGTGAAAACTAAGGTGAACCTAAAATAAATGAGAGGGAATTTTAGCTGCTGCCTGCCACAAGGGAGTCAGAGTTAAGAGTTGCAGTCCTGCTGAATTAATTGCCTGCTGAAACAAAAATCAACACTCTTCAGAACTACATAGCTAAATCCAGTCCCTAAAAGGTAATTACATAATGTCCAGTATATAATAAAAATGTCTAGACATTTGAAGAATTGTGAAAATGTGATCTGTATTCAAGGGGTTGTGGGATAGGAAATAAAAACTAATTCCATAATGACTGAAATGTTGAAATTAGCAGAAAAAGGTTTATAACAGCTATTGCTAATATATTAAAGTACTTAAAGGAAAATATAGTCACAGTGAATGAACACGTAAGGATTTTTTTTTTTTAAAGTAGGCTCCATGCCCAGTATGCAGTCCAATCTAGGACTTGAACTCACCACCCTGAGATCAAGACTTGAGCTGAAATCAGGAGTCAACCACTTAATCGACTGAGCCACCTAGGTGCCCCAACACATGAGGAATCTTACCAAAGAAATTAAGACTATAAAACTATACAAATGGGGGGCACCTAGGGGGCTCAGTTGATTAAGCAGCTGCTTTCAGCTCCGGTCATGATCCTGGAGTCCCAGGATGGAGCCCCTCATCAAGCTCCGTGCTCAGCGGGGAGTCTGCTTTTCCCTCTGACCTTCTCCCTCTCATGCTCTCTCTCTCTCTCTCTCTCTCTCTCTCTCTCTCTCTCTCTCTCTCTCATTCTCTCTCAAATTAATTAATTAATTAATAAAATCTTTTAAAAAATATGTGCAAATGGGAATTCTAAAAATAAAAAACTATACTAACAAATTTCAAATTGCTGGATGGCCTAACAGTATATTGAAGATGGCAGAAAAGAAGAGCCAGTTAGCTTGAATATAGATCAATAGAATGTCTCCAATCTGAAAAACTGAGAGAAAAAGATTGAGGAAAATAAACAGAGCCTTGGGGACTAGTGAAAAAACACCAAGTGGTCTGACAGACATGTAACGGAAATCCCAGAGAAGAAGAGAGAGAAAATGGGCAGAAAAATATCTTTGAAGAAATTTACCAAAGGGTAGTGAAAAGCCTACATTTACAGATCCAAAGAGGGAGAATCTCAAGAAGACTCCCCACTGAGCACACAGCTTGACGTGGGGCTCAATCTCACAACCCCGAGATCTCATGCGTGAGCAAAAATCAAGTCAGACGCTCGATCAGCTGCATGACACAGTTATCCACATGTTACATTTTCTGACACAGACAATTGGTCATTACATGATTTCTAGCTTTGGGAACTGAGGAGTACAAATCTGGTTGGAGAGAAAGGCTAGGGGTTTTGCCCTGAAGTTGAGTTTATGTAGCAAGTGCATTTTTAAATTTAGATTTTGTGTTTTTTCAGGGAGCCATGAAAAGAAGGCTAAAGGACACCAACTCTCTATACTATTCTAAATTGATATTTAGCTTGCTTCATTAAAAATGTATTTTCTCGGGCGCCTGGGTGGCTCAGTGGGTTAAAGCCTCTGCCTTCAGCTCAGGTCATGATCTCAGGGTCCTGGGATGGAGGCCTGCATTGGGCTCTCTGCTCAGCGGGGAGCCTGCTTCTCCCTCTCTCTCTGCCTACCTCCCTGCCTACTTGTGATCTCTCTCTCTGTCAAATAAATAAATAAAAACTTTAAAAAAACTGTTTAAAATGTATTTTCTCATATTTGGAAACTCACTTGTCATTGGAAGCATCAAATACATGCTCAGGATCCTCAGCTTGCCAGGTGTTTCCTCCCCCCCCCCCAGCCCTAAATTTCTCTGTGTTGACAAATGAACTTTTTTCCAAGAAGTTCCCATTTACAATTGATATTTCTGATAAAATCAAATTGTCCTAACTTCTGATTTTTTTTTTCCTTATGGCTTGTTTTAATTTTCTTAGCTGTATTCATTTCATCACTGTAAGAAGGTAAACAAAAATGATGATGGTGGTTTCAGAAAGTGGCTAAAAGAACGGTAAAAGTTGTTTTGTTTTGCTTTTTCTGGTGCTGAACAAAGGAATATGAGCATATGGTCAATTTGTGGGCCATGACTTATAGAAAGCAAAAAAAACAAAACAAACAAAACAAAACAAAATGCTTCATTAAAGCGGTTAAATTAACAAGACTAGATAAAAAGCTTCCGATTACTTATCCAAAACTTACGCTTATCCTTCCATAAGTGAGAAGAGACACTCCTTTTCAGACTGGAGAATTATCATGTATTTTCTCCTCAACTTCAGCCCAGGGAAATTAAGGGAATTCTCTTCCTCAATGTTTCCCACATACAAGATTTTCACTTTAGAATAATTTAAAATTAGTGCAGACTCACATCTGTTTCATATGGGTTAAATTCAGTCTTGTGAGAAATCCCAGTATGGAAGGAAAGTTCCTTGAGTCGAGAGGAATAAGAAAGCTCTTTTAGGTTCTTTCATGGGTCCACCACTCTGACCATGAAGAAAAAAAATCATTGATCAGTAATCTCCCATAAAATATGTACAAAATATTGGGTGGACTACATTCACAGGTTGCCAGTGTATAAATATGTCACTTTCTGTTGATTCTGAGAGAACTTACGTGGACAGACTCTCTCTTTATAGATATTCATAGTCTTTTACCTTACATACATGTGACAGGACGAAATGATAACAAATATCCCAAGGACTGAAATCCTTAATTTATATTTTACGTCCTTCAAAAGAGCAGACACCACATCATGATCAATCATGGAAAAGATTTATTGAAGGAAATTCCTGCAAAGGAAAAAGGAGGGGTTGAAGAAGGAGATTCTTCAGACTACAATCCAAGGCAGAATCCTATAAAGTGGAGGGGGGGAGAGGAGGATGGGGAAAGAAAAGTGTCAGACTATTGCATAGGGGTTTTTTTTTAAGATTTTATTTATTTGACAGAGAGAAACACAGCCAGAGAGGGAACACAAGCAGGGGGAGTGAGAGAGGGAGAAGCAGGCTTCCCGCAGAGCAGGGAGCCCGATGTGGGACTCGATCCTGGGTCTCCAGGATCATGACCTGAGCCGAAGGCAGTCGCTTAACCAACTGAGCCACCCAGGCGCCCCAGAGACTATTATAATTTTCTAATAGTGTGAAGGACCGGCACATACTTAAGAATATAAATTAAATTACAGGAAATGACAGATGCCTTTACTCATGTCTTCAGTCACCAATTTCAGAGGCTTTCATTGTGTGTTTGTTTACTGTATGCCAGGCCTCATGCTGGCTTCAGAAGACACAGGTATAAAACAGATAGGATCCTGACCTCATGATGCTGTAGTCTAGGGAGCTTATAATTACATTGTAAAAAGTATCCTAATAAATGTCTGCCCATGTGGCTCTGAGATCAAATAGGAAGGGCAGCTAATTCATGGATATTTGGGGAAGCTTTGCATAGTTTTAAGAAAGTTTTGGCTGACTGATGGTAAGTCCCCAAGATAGCCTCCCATTCAATAAACCCTGCGTCTAGTAAGAACCTCTGCCATGCCAAGCCATTGGTTGGGAGCAGCCTGTAGAGAAGTGGGGTACGAGCACAAGGATGGATCCAGAAGGACAAAAATCTGAGAGTGTCATTCAGTTATGGCCCAATGATGCAGCAGGAGATCTGAAGGGTACATTATTACGGCCACCAGGATGTATAAAGAGTTTTTACAGACACTTAAGATAAAAGGGGGAAAAAATACAAAAATGGACAATGGACATTATACTAAATTGCCTACTCAGACCCGTTTCCCCCTTCTCTGCTCACTTCTCTGCATTGCAGTGGTTGGAAGCATCCCTGTTAGCAGGATTCTGGTTCCAATCCACCACGGAGAGGAATTCCTATGAGGTTTGGAAAGTAAAAGGGAAGCAGAAGCCACTGTGTGTCCTGTGACAGTGTTATTCAGGAAGGAAGCCTTCAGCCAACAGCTCCTGGGAGGTTTTTCCGGGAGTTTCTGGGTGTCCCGCACATGCTTGATGCTTCAGGCAGCTGAGTTCATCATTGTGGTTTCCTGATACTCCCGTCCTTCCAGATTTCTTGAAAGCAAATATCAGTTTTCCCTGGCCTGCTCTTAACCTTTTCCAACTGTCTTATAAGCCTCTAATTCCTTGTGTTAAATCACTGCTGCCCGAAATATCTACATCAGTTTCTGACTAAATCCTGACTGACAGAAACGTAGACAAGCAAAGCACAAATAAATGGAAATGTCAAATAAATGTATGAAAATATGCTCACAATTAAAGAACAAGAACTTGTAAATGAGTTATTTCTTACCTGTCAGATTGGCTAAGGTTCATTTCATTTACAAATTTATGTACTTGTTTTTTTATTATAAATACTCAAGATTGGCAAGAAGCAAAAAGAAAAAAAAAGAAAACAGTTTCTGTCATACACCACTGCTATGAGTTTGCATTTTGTATTTACAGCTGTAAAACCTTTCTAGAAAGCAATAGATTATAATCTCCTAAAGGCTCATAAATTTTGATCCTTTAATTTCATTTGTGAGAGTTAATCTAAAGAAAAATTAGAGTAAAACCTTATATAGGAATATTTATCACAGTACATGTTTTAAATCAGACATTTTTGGAAAATGTAAATATTCAAATAGTTGAATTTATCATGACCTACAATTATTCATGGAATTGTTATGCAGCCACTATAAATCAAATTCTTGCAAAAATGTAATAATCTGAGTTTGTGTTCATAAACTAACATTAAATGAAAAAGCAGGATATGTAATGGTAGATACAATATGATCACAGTATTGTATATAATGCATATATTTGCACATTATATAGACACATCATAAATACATGTATATATTTCATATATGTATTATTTTATTCACACACATCAGGGAAATGGGAAAATATCAAATATTGAACAGTGGCTATTTCTCCAATGGCAGATTTACAGAGAAGTTATTTTTATGCATTTCCAACTTTTCAAAATGTGCTCTTATCAGCTTGTCTTTTATAATGAAATACAGGTCAATAAGCATGTTGATGTGCCTATAGAAGTTCATCAGCAGGTGGAGAAATGAGATGAAGCATTTCTACATCTGGTATAAATATTGATTTTGGTGTTTCACCTCCCTTCTAGAGGATATTTGGCAAATTTGATTGATAACTCACATTTGCTATGCAAGAGCAAAGATGTATTGTTTTAAAGAAATAATTTACCTGGACTAGCTATAGACTGACTTGACCCCATCTTCCCACCATAATCTACCATGTAGGGATGGGATCCATGATTCATATGAGACTTGGAACAAGGACTTTTCCCAGGGACAACAATGAGGAGGACAAATGATGACAAGGGCAGACTTATTATCCCATCCCAGGCTTCCCCCAGTAGTGTCTGTGGACTGTGCAGTTTCCTAGTTCGATAAAGGATTAGAACATGATGCTTGTTTAGAGAATTGTGACTTGATACTGCACGATATCATTCTGAGCAATGTTCTTCATTTTCCTTCCACTTTAACTTTTTTTTTTTTTTTTTTTTTTTTATTGTTACTAAATTCTTTTTTTCCAGTGTTTCAAGATTCATTCCCCATTCCCCACACCCAGTGCTCCCCGCTTTAGGTGTCCCCAGTACCCACCACCAGGCTCTCCCATCCCTCCACCCCCCTCCCTCCAAGTCCCTCAGTTTGTTTCTGTGTTCAAAGTCTGTTGTTTCGTTTCCCTCCCTAGATTACCCTAGTTCCCATTTGCTTTCCTTCT